>VUJU01000802.1:0-80791 GCA_009835225.1 Aphis craccivora
GATAAAATATCATATTTTGGTTTTTCACCGGTTAAACCGATACTTATGACCAACCTCTTTTGAGAAAAACCATATACTGACTTTCATCATAATGGCAAAATAAAATTTTGCAAAATTTTTGAAATACATTTCGTTAGGCATTGTCAAAGACGTAAGTACTAATGTAAGCTCACAAAAATACGAAGTACAGTATAATATTGTACCATTTAAATAATCTATATTATGTGTAGGTATCTATAATATAACCAGTTGATAAAAATACGATAACAAACGATTAATTAAAAAGATACGTGTGGTCATGAATAATCGTAATAAAATCGTATGATAAAAATCACTATTTGTATTTTATATTAGCGAATGTATTTAAGAGGCTACAGTTTGCCCTTATGAGTTTGATCAAAGCTAGGTTTGCCTATTCAAAAGCCAAAATATGACATTTTGATTAAGGGTTGTTGGTAATTCACGTTTTGTCCTGGCATTTCTGAGATTTGACCGTAACATAAATACACACGTAATTCTTAATAGTTTTGATTCCAAGTTAATGTTATTTAATATTTTATAAATATAATAACGTTATACTATAATTATTAATTATTAATACTATATTATTACATTATATACGTTATATATTAAATTGTTAAATTACTATTCATAATTTTTAATAGATAAATGTCGATAATGTACCGTTTTTATTGAACTAACAGTTAATCGCCGAACTGAAAAAAAAAAAGTATTCACAATAATAATTTACAAATAACAATAATATGATACTATTTTAGACTTGATCGTGGACGGCCCTCTACATTTAAAATAATGTTACATAGGAACATCAAAAACTCGTTCACTAGAGTGCGCTATGCAATTGTGGATTGTGGCCACATACAGTCGTACAATGCTTATTAATATTCCACTGTAAGTAAAAATATTATAATTTTAATAATGTGCATACATTACTGCTTAGTATAATTACGAATAGGTACGTTAATCTCCTAATTAAATTGTCAGTGAGAAAGAAATCAAAAAATTAAATTATAATAAAACTTAACTTACATAAAAAAAAAAAATAACAACACGAACGATAATGCCCTCACAAGCTGAGTTGCATAATATTATTATTGTCAAGCGTTAAATGTGTGAAAATTGGGTTCTAATATATTGTTATTGTTGCAACAGATAATAATATAACTACTGTTGTGACTTGTGGCAACGTTTTTTCGAAAAAAATTATAAAATAACAGTGTTATAATTATTACAAGTATGTGTACCAATTGAACTAGCCGTGTATTGTAAATTAAACGGTGAAAAAAAAATATATATAACCAACGATTTGTGATTTTTTTTAACTACAATAAGAACAATTTATAAGAAACCTTGTATTACATTTTAACGTTTTTGTGGGCACCCAACATTTCAAAAAAAAAAAAAAAAATAGTTAGAAAATTAAAAAAAATTGCAGTTGACTATAAATAGCTTAAAAAAGTTATAATACTTTGAAAAATGAACTGTGTATAGAGATAACTCTAATATAAACATTTTACAAAAAAATTAAGTATTTACAGTGATTTGTTTTTGAGTTACAATCATACAAAAAATCGATTCTGTCAAAAACTGGTTTTGCGTAAAAATTTCCGTTTTTCCGTTACTTTCTTTTTATTTTTTCCGATTTTTTTTTGAAAACTACTGGAAACTTTCTACTTCTATATAATGTACCAAGGATATTAAATATGTCATAGGAAATCACCCCTGAAGTTTTAAATTGAAGCATTATTTCGACAAGTTATATTATACACAGAACCACAAAAAAAAAAAAAAAAAACACACACACACCGTTGTAAGATCTATACATTTATGACTCCGTTCAGAATCCAAAATGCAAAATTGTAGAGATTTTGTTGCCGTTTAAAAGGTCTTTTGAAAAAAATGAGTTTTTGTCACAGTTTGTTTTAAATTTAGGTATATGGAACTAATCAGAATTTTGTGTGTTCCTAGTTTCTACTAGGGACTCAAAATCTAATTAAATTTAAAATGGCTGGGCAATAATACCATTTTAATTAAATACAAATGTGAATTTGCTATCTGGTTGAATCGTGTATATTATAGTGGTAGTGGTTTAATCAATATATGTATTATACATATGTACACGTACCTACTTATAAGACATTGCTTATTACACATACATACACATAAATACAGAAGTATACGACGAAATGGATTTCACGTATGTCGATAGTAATACAATATAAAGTAATGTTTTATTATAGCTCGGAAGTCTTTCAGTGTCAGGTAATTGCTGAAAAAAAAAAATCTTTTTTAGTATTTAAACAAACACCCGCGTGGGAACTATCCGTTATCGGCGGCGGAGAATTTATTATTTTTTATTATTATTACCTATTATTATTGTTATTGCCTCGAAAACTATCCTACTGCTCAAAGTAATGAAATAAACGGTTTTTCTTCTACAATCGTCTAATTGTCCCTTTTTCTTAATGAACAGGTTTTTTTTTCCTTATTCATATGAATACGTTAATGATTTCCTCGAAATTCGAGCCGTACAGAATTGTATTGTTGTTAAATTATAAAGATTTCGAAAATGATAATCTTATTATTGTTTTTTGTTTTTGAAAACGGAATTTCGGTGTCAGTCACTCAAAATCCTATGCAACCAAGTTTGTGTAGTTTAAACTGCATATTGTATTGCACTATAAAATGTTTATAGTTTTTTTAACTAAATTTTAGCAATATTCCACGTCAAACACAAACGCAAAGGGGCAATTATTTATCATTACGTTAGATTATTTTACTTGTAAATTTGTTTTTTTCTCTCAAACCCATTTATCTTTAAAAATGTCCACTCCCACTACACTCATCAGCACCTATCGTATAACGCGGGTAATTAATATAAACTAGTCACTTATTACTCGTAATTATTAATTATTATAGACGTTCAACAAATTGAATATAAATCAAAGAGAACAAAATAATACCACGGTACGTGTTTAAAATTTAACTTAGGTACCTCTATAACTAAAATATAGTTTTTATAATACCTCTCTATTATATTTAAATATTTTATTTTATTTTATTATTGTTCGTATTTCACATGAATGTGGCAATGATTGCAATTATTTCTAAATTTATTTTACAAACCAATATAAATAATACGTATGCTATATTTTTAAAATGAATTAATTTATCTATCACAAAAATAAAAAACATAAATCAATACTGCCTCCGCACAAACATCTTTATTCCTAACGGTACAAGGCAAGCGTGAGGAGATAAATGGTAGCTATAAGAATAGGTTTTTATGATCCAACAATAAGTCTTAGATACAGAATATTGTACAAATGCAATGCTAACCATCAGTCAACTATTATTGTATATATAATATTAATCAACACAGTAAAAGTCTAAGACTAAATAATTTATACTTATAGGTATAATATAATCTTAAAATATATTAAACGTGTAAATATTTACATAAATGTTCTTACGACATTTCAATATTTTAATTATTTTATAATAATTCTAGACATTATAGCAGAAACCTTTAAAAACTTATAGGAAATATATATGTCCATAGATATTTTATCACTGCTCAAAAGACAATCAGCACTTATATGTTATTTTTAACTCAAGGGTAATTGTCTGCTTAAGACATTTAATTTTGTGCTATGCTCTTTACTATTTTATATGAACATTTTTTTATTTGTGATATTATACACTATTACAATATTATTTAAAAAATAAAATATCAAAATGAACCCGACGATTGAGTTCACGTAATGTTCTTACATTTAAACTTAATAATAGATCAATAAAATTCTCTCCATTACTAAAAACAAATTTGCTGTGTTATGCGTTAATAAGATAGAGGCACGTGTAGTGTGTGGGCGTGTGACATCTTCTTAAGTTATTGTAGACGAGATAATAATATATAGGAATACAATACGTTTATATACATTTTCACATATAAATTATATATATTATATTACATATGATTATATAAAATTAATAAACAGACCTGACACTTAATATTTACAAAAAATATATGTCGGTTTATTCTTGAACGCTACTAACCAGCAGCTGACTAGTGTAATTTTTTTTACGGAACGATGTTAGGTACCATATTGTTACGTGTTTCGATTTGGTGTCGTTCAATTTTCCGAGAAACGGTAACGTTTGTCTCTCCCACGAGACGTTTATTGCGCGCTTCTAAAGTTATTGCTAATTGCAAATGTGAAATTGGTTTTCTCGTTTTTAAACGCTTGACCCGCGACTAATTTTCAATTGGCTAAATCCTATACATACATAATATATTTTTATATGACTTGACGGTCTATGTTACGGTCGATTATATAATATTATTTTTAATCAATGAGTCGTTTTATATTTTATTAAGCCATATACTTAGCAAGCTATCATCGTTTTATTATACATATCATAATAATAATACACATCGTATTATATTATTATTATTATACGAATTATTTGCACCGAAAACCGGACGGCTATGATCATAATTCATAATATTTCAGTTGCACAACGAAACCGTTTAGGAAAAACCCAAAGTTATTTCTTTAGCAAATTCGATAATATACATATCCACTCTAAGTACTTAGATATACCTATATGGCTACATCGTGACTACAGTTGTCTACTCTACTAGATAACTATGATAGTGATGTAAACTTAGTCTAATCATGCTATATAGACGTCCATTGAAATATAAAATGTGAATTGTTCACTCCTGGAATGACGTTATTTCAGTGTTATTACCGCGGTATACCAACAAGTAGTGCAAAACAGTGACCAACCTATAATAATAGACGAAAGATAAATTGTAGACAAAGTCAAAATAAGTTTTATTATAATATGTCTTTTTGTAATGTATTTAACAGCTACTGTTGCTCGCTGCTCACTTTCCCAGTACGAATAAGGTATTTTCTATACGCCACTGCGCAGGTGCCTACCTTAATAATATTATACGAATAGGAAATGTAATAGATAAAATTATTATTTCCGAGCCGCACTATTATACGTTTGCGACAAACGGAACTCTGCAAACACTATAAACAGTGTTAAAAACACTAAACACGTCATAAATTAAAATGATATAATGGTATGTTAATGTACCATAATAATATAATATATATATTATATAGGATACAGATATACGCAAGGCTTAGGCAAATACAAGCAACTATGTGGGGCGTAATAAACGTTGCCGCTGCTCTAAAACCATCAAATTCTATTTGACTATGTACGTGACACGTGTTGAAATATAGATCATATTTTTGTAAGAGATTACTCTCGCACCATCTAACTGTTCACGTAACAATGGGTAAACGATATTGGGGGACAACCGATAAATATAATCGACTTAGGTTTTTATTTAGGTATAACAGGCAAATGACGGTCCAATAATAATCGTTTAGTTTGGGAATTTTTAACTGGTTGTCTATGGATCTCCGGGGGGTTGTTGGAGTGGTTTTATATTTTAACAAATAACCCAAAGTATTTTTTTTTTTTTTAATAATTTAATTTATTGAATTTTTCAGATTAAATTCAAATTTAACTCTTAAATTATATTTTGTTTCTTTAAAATCTTCTTTATAATTCTAAATATATAGAATTCGACTTCTAGTATAATTTATTTAAGATTAAAAAAAAAAAATAGACCAATATTTTCAAGTACCTAGCTATTTATAACCCTATTTAGTGAACATATTGAAATCCATAGTTAGTAATTTTTTTATTATAATCGCCATTATATAAAAGAGAGTATACATCTTTGAGTTCAAGCTTATAAGTTTTTTATTTTTATTTATTTATTTACTACCTTGGAAGCTGGAGAAAGGGTTATGGGATATGAGACCATACTTAATATTCTTAAAAAAAAAATGGAAACCTTAAAAAGATTACCTAACATTTTGGGAACAAGCTAGTTGCCACGGACGCTTAAACTGAATTAGCGACCCCCTAGCACCCCCCTAATTTCACCAATGTATATAATGTAACATAATATAATATCGCAATGTATATCTATATATATACATTATATATATTTTATGTACATAGTATGTTCTGTCTATGAGAGACCAAAAGACGACTGTATTATAATGTATATACGCTGTCGAGTGTCGACGATGAGTGACGAAACCCCCAAATATGCCAAACAAAAAACTTGTTCTTCACGCATATTTATATATATATATATATAAAGGTTTCTGGTACATACATATATAATTCTATTGTATAACGACGTGTGCGAGTGTTTGGGTATATTTATGTATACTTATGTGTATTATGTGTGTGTGTGCGTGTATATGCAAAATAAAGAAGAAAAAACCGCTTTCAGTGGGGAAAAACTATATGTATATACCTATGTCGCTTACGCAACATAATTGTTGCCGTAAATACATTTGACAACGCGTTTTTAATGCCCCAAGTTCCCATAGCTTTATCTTAAAACCACTGCCGATGTATGCCTAAAATATAATGCATATATATATATATATATGTATGTTTATATGTGCATGCACGTGTCGTCTATTTTATAATACCGGTAAGCGGTGACTGGCGAGGGGCCCACAAAATTTTCCAGACGCGAACGCTCATCGCAATATATCCACTCGGGGTACGTAATACTGAGATATATATTATTGTATAGGTAATATTATTATTTATTAATATAATAATATATTATGTTGAGAAACATTAAAAATATAGGTACAATCTGATTTACCGAGCATACTAACTACCCCCTACCATCACTAATGTCATCATCGAATTACGATTTTTTGAAATTTTCAAGCTTAGACAGTTTAAATGTAACGTCATAAAACTTTTAAAGGCTACCATTTTTTCAATACATTTCTAAACTTATTTTCTACTTGTATACATTTGGATAATATATGTACCTATTTGAAACTTTTTACGTATTTTGTGTTTCATGCAACTACCATAGCTGTTGTAAATTATAAATCTATTATAATATAATACAGTTTATTTTAGCTGAACTGTATAAATGAAGTTAAATAACTCAGAAACATCTCATTCAGTCATTCAAGTTTCAATTTGCATAAAAATATTCGAAAATCAAAATTTAAAACATCAACTTAATAATTTACAATAAGAAAGAAAAATGTATTTTATTGCCACTAAGGACACTACCTTAATGCCATAAAAAATAAACGTATTTAGAAATACGATATTTATAAATTATAAATATAATAGTATAATATTTAAACGATATTCCTAAAACGAGAATTTGAATTAAACCATAATTAAGATTTAAAGAAATATTCTGAATTGCAAGCTATTTAATACGTTACCGAAGCAGTTAGAAGTTCTAACTATTCGTTATATGGGCATTCTACTTCTCTTCTTCAACTACCAACTACACTGATTCTCTCATATTATAGTTTAAAATTTCAATACGTTTTACCATTGATTTTATAATAAATGGTTTTGCCATATTTTTGGTTGATGTGACAGTTTGTGGATGATATTTTGTATAAATCGTAGTTACGTCACCATTATCTTTCTATTTTGTATAAAATAACATTTTTTCTATTCCAATTTTTTTCAAGTTATTATTAGTTACGTTTTGAGGATTTATTTTTCTATTCCTTCTCAGGATTATCGTATAATGTTTTTAGTTTTTAACAATAATATTATAAAATTATAATACTGTAATAGTAATTATCCATGTATAAATAATAGCCTTTACATAATTATGAACCAATTAAGTCTAAGAAGTAGGCTATCTATTCTACAATTTATTGACAGAGCAAAATAATTTCTTTTACCTTTATAATTTTAAATATTTTAAACGTATCTATTAGAGCCAAAATGTCCTATTTTACTATAAAATCATAAACTCAATAATTCAATTAAACATTCGTAAACTGATTTGAATTTATTAATAAGTATGTTTACCTCAGGATTAATAGGATAACTTTTTCCCAAACTCGTATACATTTAGTTAAAATATTTTAAAATTATGAAATTTGTTGATTCTTCGAAATTGAAATAAAAAAATCTTAATATGTAGTCCGATTTATCTCAAATAGGTATATTAACGAATTTTAATCAGTTTTCAGAATTCTTATCGGATTATCATGTAAATAGGTATAAATTGAAAAAATAATACCTATACAATGAAAATCATTCATTTTTACCATTCATTCGTGCAACGTTGCGGTGGTGACTTGTATGGGGTATGAGTATACACTACAGTGTGCATTACTATTTATTTTACAGTATACAATCACACAAACTAATTATTACTAATTGATTACTACACATTTACAAGGCCTGCATACAAGCACTTAGAAAATTGCCTATATTTGACTCTTTAAATACTGTACATTTGCATACCTGTGCATGTGTTATCTCTGTCGTACCAACGTAAGACATATAAAATTTCAGTTCAGCAGAATCAATAGAATGTTGTGTTGTTAGCTTAAATGTTAGAGTGAATTGGCCTATTATTAAACGTAATTTCAAGAACATTATAAATACCTAGGCGTCAACTATTTTTCGGTATTATAAGCACTATTTAAAATCGAAAAAAAAATCTGACGCTTGGGCACATAATATAATGTTCTTGCATTTAAGTTTAATATACTCTCTCTAAGTATATATATAATTTGTGTGTTTAAAAGTATATACGTTTTATTGTGTTTTTTCTATCCAAAAGTGTCGTCCACAAACTACTGGTTTTTTCACACATTGTTTGACGAGTGATAGCAGTGAATAGCAATCGTATCTTGAATGGTGGCGATAGTATACTGATTTAAAATTTAAATAGCATTTTTTTTCCATTTTCAATAATTGTAAAATGAATATGTGAACCAAACCTGGAGTATGTTAATGTGCTTGAAAACGAGTTTGCAGTTATTATGATTTAAGTTGTATTAGTAGAAATTAAAGTCGGTCTTAACAGTAATGAAAAAATAACATTAATACATTTAAAAAAAGTAATTTAATTAAACGCCTTATTTGTTGTAATAATTGTCATAATAATTTAATGCGACGTTTATAATAATTAATGTTTATAAATTATAATACGTATAATATTGTATTCCATAACATATTCGATAATTAATAATTGATTGAAAATTCTTCTTCTCTAGACCGAAAAGAAAATTTTGCTAAAATTTGTTTGTAATATAATATTATGTATTTGAAATTTGCATGTGATCTTATTTGTGCTTATATTTTAACATTCATGGGCGTTTACGAAATCACATCAATAATTTTGACGATAATCTATTACGCGCATCTACCTCTTTATTATATTTTAGAAACTGCTTAAGAAGAGTAAAAATTATTATATAATCTATTATTTCAGTATAAAATAAGCATACTCACTTATACATCATTATTCTATACGTATGCATGTACATATTATTATTTTTGTATAACGAATATTGTTGTTCAAGTATTATAAGATAAATGTAAATTAATTGCATGAACACTTAAACTGTGGGTGTATAGTGTATACTGTATAATGAATATCTGTATATAAAAAGATGAATAAAAATTTAAATAATTATAATTATTAATAATATTATGATATTGCCTTTGATTAATTCTAATTGAATAGCGGAAAGTCAAAACAAAATAAATAAAAAAACGTAATGATGCACGTCATTGGATTCAGAGTTCAGATTATACTAGATTATACTAAGTTTTAAAAGTTATTTTTAGGCGAGTATAACTCAATTAAAGCCCTACATAGATTAAAATATTATCATAATAATATAATATATAATACGTTATAACTATATTACTACAACTATACCAACGAACCCGCGACCCCCTCACTATACACTACCATCATAAGACCTTTTACATTATTATATTAATTCAATTAGAATCTCTACAGAGGTGAATTAGTTGCACAATGTGCCTACTATAAAAACTCCCACTTATTACATATTATATATATATGTGTTTTTATATATGCGTGTATCTGATTTATATAATAATATGTTACACACCATTTTAAGGTAATAGAAGATAATACATATATCGTATCCACCTGATGGTGGGCTCGTGATTTTTTTTTCAATAATTGCGTATCAGTATAGCTAACAATTAGGCGTTGACACCTGTAAACATTGTATTTCCCAAGTTATTATTTTTTTAATTAATCAATATAAAACGTCAAAGCATATTGCGTTTTATAGCACAAAACACTTAAATATATTTATTGTATCAATCAAATGCGTTCATATTTTAATTTAACCTATTCACATACAATCAACAAACGTAATACACGATTACCTATTATATAATATAAATTATTTTAAGCATTCCGTCAATAATTAACATAATTTATTACGAAAAGATTAATATTGTAATTTCGTGCGAACTGTTGAACGCTGTGCGCGCACGTAATATAGCCAATATTTTAAGTTAAAAAAAAAAATGAAAACGCCGCGAGCTCAGTCGTACCTACACGGTTAGGTTAGTGACCTGAGAATGCAAATCGATATTTTTCAATTAACTATGTATATATCTAGCCATATTATACAGCCTTTCAAACAAAATTAATCACAGTCAAAATTCAGCAAATACGTATAATATATAATAATATTATTGTGAATTTGTAATAGACATACATAGTCATAACTTATTATTAAATATTTTGCGTATGAGAAAATTCAGAATACTACTTGTGTCGTGTATATGTTGTTTCACTATGATCTGAAAAACTAAAAATATATAATTTTAACATAAGATTGTCAGATCTTCCCGATATATTTCATGGGTTTATGAACGAAGGATTGTTGACATAGTAATAATTGTATTTTACATTATAAATAATTATGCATTTAATATTATTGTAATTGTATCCAAAAATATCACATTCCTGTAAAACTATCTTAAGTTGGGAAAGTTTTAAACACTTTAGTATATATATTTACACTAAACAACCTTTAGATCAATATAACTAGTTGTAATGCCTTTTGGTAGATATGTTCCGTTGTAAGAATTAAGGAATAGGAGACAAGGGGATTGTTGACCACACTTTTGAAGCTATAGAATTCAAATTGAATCAGAATAATTTTTTTATTATTTCAGAATATTTTCATTTTTCAATTCAAAATTATAGATTTACATGTTCATTAAATTAATAATACGTAGTGCTGATTTAGAAAATAGAAATATTAATTAATACAAAATGTAGGTAAGAAGCTCATCCAATCATCAGTTGCTAAGTTATTTGATTTTTGATACTCAATAATAGATAGATATCCATTACATTAAACATCTTGTGATCATAGTACCTATTAATTATTATTGAAAAAAAATAGATTAAACTTTCAACAAAACGTCATTACGTCGTATATTATAATAACAGGTACCCAATACAATATCATTGTTATATTTATATTAAAATTAAAATTAAACAGATCACACGCGTGTTCGGATATCGACCACACGCTCGAGACTATACGGCGTTCTATTATTTTGACTGTCCATGTAAGGCTACAAGTCCATATTAATCTTGTCCAAATCCTCGAGGAAGAATTAAAACAACGTGATAATAGTAAACAAATAATAGCAATAATAATAATAATAAACCAGAAATACAGAGTACGACAGACATAAATATTATACTATATTACTATTACTCAATAGTAATAATATTCTTATTCCGCGTTATAGTCTTCATAACTAGTTTTGGACGAGATTAGTTTTTTCCCCTCCTTGACCATCCACCCAATACGTTCACACAAATCACAAATGTTATGTAGCATTTATAATAGTTATAATAATATATTATGTAGTCGTCATCGTGGTAGAGGCTTACTACTACCATTACTTGGTGAATCTCGTACTGATGTGGACAATACGAAGACTTTTATTGTCTTCATGTAATTTAAGTTTAACCTCAAGCTACATTATTTCACGTCAATTTCGTGTTTTTCAAAAACCCTTTTTCGTAGCTAGATTATTTCTAATTATTAGAAATCTATGTAAATATATATAATATAGCGATAAATATTGATATACCTGTGTATAATAATAATAATGGAATACATATTATATAAAATCATAACTTAAATCGGAAATAGATGTTAATTTTAAAATATTTTTCATAAAAGCCAACTATTTATCAAATCTCTGATGTTAGGTAGTATAGTTATACTTATACTGTTATAACTTATAAATAAATCAATACATATATTTTTACATAAAATACTTTTTATATTAACTACATAACCACAGTCTTACACTCTTAAATCGTTAAAAAAAAAAAATAATAAATCGTGCTAACTTATGCAATAGATCAATATTTATCAATTATTGTTGTGTTTTTTAAAGATGATTTTGCTGTATAATATATATTTAATTGATTCTATGTGCAGATAATACTGTAAGTCGTAAGTAGTAACAGTCATCATTTTTAATTTCATATTGCAGCGCGTGACACACATAGAAAACTCTCCTCTAGAAGTGACAACAATATTTTGGACCATAATAATTATGTCGTACAACGTAATAAAAGACTAAGGGCAAGGTCGACGAGAACATTAACCTTATACCATGCCTCGCTTGTAGTAACGGTATTACATAGACTTCCCAAAGGCCATTGCTGCTGACGATATGGATAATATAAATTATATTATAATAAAAAGGACGCCGGTGGTAGTACCTAAACACCATGCGTGTTACATAATAATATTGTATTGTTATTATTAATATGTCGAATTAATAATGTTTAATAGCGTATAATACTATGTGTCTAAATTTTTATTATGGCTGATTTTCTTTCCTCTTAGATATAAAATAGTTTGGACATCAGATGGTTGATGAGAAATAGCTATACTGGTATATATTATTATGCAATCACGAAAAATAACACATCGTTTTACGATTTCATAAAAGTCGAATGAACAAAATTAAAACGTTTGAACACATTTTGTCCGTTCGTGAAATGTACGACGGTGGTTTACTGCATATTAAATATTGTTATTACCCATTATTATTATAAAATCAATTCGAAAAAATGATCGTATAATAACACCTTTCGCTACAAACTCACGGGGGAATGAATGGATCCGGTGACTTATTCATTGTCGTTGGTCGTATATAAGGCCATTCATCTCATAAATGATAATTACGATATTATTATGAGTTAGCAATGACAGTAAACAACGAAACCAGTTAAAAAGTTTATAATATGTGATGTATAATTATTATAATGATTTATGAATAACAAATTCGTGTTTTGATACGGTGAAACAACCTGCAGAGAATCTTTTTATACCTGTTTGATATCATAACATAATATTATAATGTGGCCTTATACGATACTGATTTCTGCAAAAAAATTATAAACTCATTGACAAAATGCAAAATGAACGAAACAAGCAGATTAGCTATTAGCACGATATAAGAGGTAAACCTAACTGTAATTAATCTTATATTATTCATAAAATTCAAAGGAATATTATATGAGATACCTGTGTTTTCCGATACATATTTTTTTCGCTGTTTATCGTTATCTTAGCTAGACTTATGGCATTTATAAGGTGTGAAATTAAAGAATTTAAATAAAAAATATCCACGTATTATGTTGAAATACTGCGATGGCTGATGGTGTTTTCTCAAAACTTTTAAATCACGGATGGAAGAGCTCTTATACTTAGACTTAAAGCGTTTCGCAATCGCGCGTGCACAATATTAACATTAATAATAATAATAAAAATACTATTGTAATAAAGTGTGCGTCATAACGATATATATGTATATACAATACGTAGTTGGGATAGCCTACCCCGATATAGTGGTCCCCCTCCCCGCCGAACCGGTGTTTTAGTATACTTCGGTGGAATGAGGGCAACCGCGGTTTTGGGGGTGAGTGAGTGAGAGGACTATTTCATACCTAGTCCTACATATTATATATATTTATGTTATAGTGGAGTTTCTGTAGACGGTTGGCTTTGTACAAAGAAAACCCCCCAGCCAAAGATTCGTGGCGGTATGTGAGAAGGGGGGTATTCACGTGAAAGCAGGGGTATCGAGGGGCGGCGGCGGTCGCGAGGGGCCGAAAAGGAGGAGGAGGGTTCTTCGAAATCTGGGCCGACAATACAACACAATATTATATGTATATAAAAATCGTACAATACTGTACCCTATACGTATATAATATATACAGCAGGGTTCTCGTGCGCGGTGGCGGCCGTCTCACCTGGCGCGCACCACTCTTATTATATTATATATTCGCCAAGACCATCTGCTTTTTCTGTATTTTTTTTTTTTTTTTTTACATTTATTTATTCATTTCACTCTACTGCAGCAGCGACGGTCTTGTGCCCGGTGTCTTGGCAATTTCTCTTTTACGACGACGGTGGCGACGGCAAAGGGTCGCGCGTACCCATATATATGTATAATATACGACAGCTACGTTGCACTATGTGTGTGTATTAGGTATTATATAACCTGCTTACAATATGCATCTGCCTAATATTGTTGTTATATATTATTATTATTACGTTTGATACGAGGCAAAGATTTAAGACGGGCGCGAGCCACAGAACCGTAAAAACGTCAAATAAATCCGCGACTCGTACGGCCGAGCACGAGCACGCCGCTGTTGAAGTCCCTCGTAAAACGCGTCCCCCGTCGCGATTGTCTTGACGACGGAAATCTTGTGTCGCGCCTCCCGACGACGGATCCCGCGACGACAACGACTACTTTACGCATTATATATTATTATAATACACGCGTGTATATACATAATAATAATATATAATATACGAGGCGACACCCCTTAAAAGCCTATTAAAAAACGATGTGTGGCGGTGCGATTCGCGTGCTGTATATATATATAATATATATATATTATATTATTGTTACACATTATATTATATTTTATAAATAAATAAATATATATACACGAGCGTGTTTATGTGTATTTTACGTTATTGTATTTTTTTCGCGTTTGTCGTTTAACGACGAAAAGAGTATCTTTAACGCCGCCGACGCCTTTCTAGAGCCCCCCTCCCACCTCACCTCGGTAGCGGTTTCACCTTTGTCGAACAAAAAGTCACTCCGCACGTACCACTAAACCACCAAGAACATAATATTATTATATTACATGGATTTCATGACGATTTGTATTCAATTTAACTGCATTATATGTTTATATAATATGTATAATAATACAAAGACAAATATTTACTGCAGAAACTTTTATATAATATTGTAAGAAAACAATAACTAGATTTTACAATATTAACAACGTTTTTATAGTGATATATACGAAATATTTACATGAGCAATACACTAAAACGAACACTAATTTTTTGAATTATAAGATATTTTTTTTTTCTGTATCAACCTATCTTTTTTATCTACTTTCTTTTGCTTAAGCTATATGAAACGACTAATGTATACGGGTTTAACAACATTTTTACAAATTAAACGAGCACATAAAAATCTTGGTGGTAAAACGATTATATATTATGATGATAATATATAAAATAACAAAGTGCATAATCCAATTATTTTAAGTGTTTACAATTTTCACCAAATAGTATTTGTTTAACAGACTTATCTTGGATGTATACAAAAATTGTTAAATTTTTTCTTAATACTATTGTAACTTGCGGACAATTACGATGAGTGGCAGTCAATCAAATAAGATGTATTTAAACTTTAAACATATTGGATTAACTGAAAAAGTCGATTATAACCTCTGTGCTTAATAACTCGCTACTAACTGTAATAATAATAAAAAAAAATACTTATTCACTATTAATATACACACACTAATAGAAAATATCTTTGCAAAATATAATGGCTATTATCGTATAAACTCATTAGATTCATTTAGAGAATATATTTATAATAAGTTTACAATAGCACAAAGTATTAATATATTATTACGTCTTTTTTTCAAAGTATAGGTATCAAAAAACTAGCGTTAAATTCTATTCGGAATATTGATTTCTGGAGTGCCTGAAATGTGCAAATCTCGGAAATAATCAAATTGTGTTCAAGTCAGTTGAGTGTTGTGTTTTATTTTGAGAATAACAATAGTTAGAAATCGAAAAAATCAAACGGTAGTAAAAAAAAGTAAATATTTCAATGATTCAGTGAAAACTTAACATGCGAGTACCATAAAATAAATTATAATTATACACCATTTACATAACTACGTAGGTATATTTTAGTTATTACTATTATTACATAATGATGATAATATATTTTTTTATTAATATTACACATATACTAGTGCAATACTGAATACCCTAAAGAGTAAAATAATCTAATGGTTATTACTTTACTATTGTGACTAGAAAACTCAATTTCGTTAGCCAGCTTTGTATTGAATATTCCAAAAAATCCTTTGGAAACTTGTCAAAACGCCAACGCCGTATCAAGATGCTAATGAATACTGTGAAACATTAGTATGCATGTATCTATTCTACTTTATTAGTTAGATACTTCATATGAACTTTATAAACATAATATCATCGTCACATAATATAGTTGTTGACTGTATACCTATGAATATAACAAGGTTTGTGTATTTTTAGGTATGTTTAATGTATATTTAATACATTATACAAGTCGATACACGAAAACACAAACATGCATATTATATCAAAGTAATAGATTTGTTTAGCACGCACAAATCTCATAAATTGTCAACGTTTTTATCAATTATTTAAATTAATTTGTGAAGTTTTAATAGTAAATAAGTTTTATTTAATTAAAAAAAAAAAAATACCATTAGTATGCACACTATAAATTATTTACTAAGTGGGTACCTATAAGGTATCAAAAATATTGACTATTTAAAACAATTCTAGAATGTAGTTATTTTTTATAGCAAATCGAGGACGAAATAACTATTAGTGAATTCACATTGTATTTTTTTTGGGACATACTTTATGTTCTTTTTATGTTAGTTTATGATAATATTATATAATTACGTATTAAATATTTCTAGAATTTTAGTTAACACGTTTTTTTGTTAAACTGTTTTATTATAATAACGTCCCTCATAAATTTATAGTTGAATCATTTCATCGATTAGATCCATATTTAATTTTAATAGATCACTATTTATACTAGAATTTCTACTCTTCTAAAATCGTTATCAATCTATTTTAAATGTACACACGTATATTAGTAGGTATACCATTTTAGTACGATATATTTTATTACGCTATAATAGCTAAATTGATACGTTTCTTTTTCACAGGCAACAATTTAAGTATAATTTGCTAATTTCCTTGTACGATCACGGTAACATCATTATGAGGGTTGCACATTTAAAAACTACAATGATAGGATAATTCATCGTGAGTTGAGCGTTTAAGAACTTGATATTATTATGTCAGCTTAACTATATTATAGATAATATACGTGAACACCTTACACCTCATGCAAACAAACAAATTTGAATATTTAGGATTGACTTTGATACCGGAGAATGATATTGTTAAGCTATGTCGTGTTATCTGATATCATCGTGAGTAAATAATTACGTACAGTTAAGAACAATGAAAATTACATATAGGTACATGAACCCGCATAATTTTTGTTAACAATGTTTAAACGTTTATTTGCCATTGTTCTACTCCACTATCATAAGGCCATGTGATTATTATAATATAATAATATTTATATTATTACGAATTTAAATCATTAACTTCCACCACGACTTAATATTACATATATTATACTACATAATACATCATATTATGTTACTGTCTAGGTTTCAAAAATATAGACAGTTAGTAGATTATATTGTATAATATAAAAATCACATTATCAAATATTAAATTCATACATATTCCTGTAGACTGTTATAGGTATTAGTTAGCGATAATTTTTTCAAAATAATTGAGTTTTGAGGATACAATATTATTAATTAACTAATTGAATTCGATATTGCTTTAGGTTCTTATTAAAACAAAAAATAAATAAATAAATAAAAGGAGACACGCATTCAAATTAAAAAAAAAAAAAGTTAGATAGTATAATAAGTACTTTATGATATTTATATATTTATACGCGTTTATTACACTACTCGATAGTTAGGTATAACATTATAAAATTATATATTATTATTGTTATCATCATTTTATGGAATTCAAATAATTGGGAATTCAATTTAGTTATAACATGATTGCTTAATATGCATAAATTGTAGTATCTTGGATGTTTGTACAATCATTTACCAATACTCCTTTTCACGGGTTTGAGAAATTTCCCATCTCTTATCCGTGTTCACTATTCCGGATAGATGTTTTTTAATATAAAAATGTCATCATGGCTAGTTTTCAAGTCTCATATAGCAGTATTAATACTTTTTTTTTATATTAAAATGTCGATAAAACTATTATTAATCTTTAAGATGCATTGTTTATTGCAAAAGACTTAAAACTTATTACAACATTATATTTAAAATTCAAAATAAAGATTATAATAATATATATTATAATACTATGACAATTACATCGTATATAATTTGTATATATGAAGTACATGAATAATCAATTGATTAATTCCTAATAACAATAAAATTACATTGTATATGTACGATTGTGAGAGTAAAATTTAGAGTTCATTGCCCACTTCTCCTAAAAACACATGAGTTTCACGTAAGTTCAAAGATCTAATTTCAATCAATTTTTTAAAATTATGTTCATGCGACAATGTTGTAAAGTTATAAATTGTATTGTAATGTCTTACTTTATCTATAGGTACTTATACAATATTATATAACGATGAGTACTTATTTCTATTTTTGAAAAAAGAATACTTTAGGTTTAGAATGCAGTACAATAGTTACATATTATAAATTTATAAATATACGAATATAACCTACCTATATGCATCTAATATTTATACCCTATATATTTGATACATATATTTTATGATACGTACTGTTTTTGAAAACTTTTTCGTTACACACGCGTTAGCAGTATTGCAGCTGAATAGGGAGATAAATGGATATATGTTCTAAATCAACAGTCTAAAAGGGAGACACCAGGTGCAAGTTTCTTTTTGAAAATCAGACGTTCTTTCGTTTAGGGCTGAGGGGAGCTTAGGAGCTCCCAAAAATTGATTTGCAAGAGGTGAATAACGTACACCGCTAACTAAAAACCGAAGCATGATATTTTACAAATCCATTTCGCGTAAATATCTATTGTGTAAGGTTAAAAATAATAATAATAACAAGATTTTAATGTTAACGCATAACACATAACATAAAATACTTCATGGTTTAATCATTAACAATGTTTCGTGTTTTGCTATTAATACTAGAATCGAGTTGTAAACAATAAACAACGTTTATAGAGTTTTATATTTTTCATACTATTTACATGAAAGATAATAATATAGTATATACATATGTATATTGTATATAATAATTATATTTCAAACCAGTCAAAGAATTGTTAACATACCTACACGAACAATACCCACACATATCATAAAAGCAGTATTTGTCTATAATATAATAATTCATAACAAACACTGGTAGTGACGCAAGTATTGTTCATACAGTGTTTAGCTAATAAAATCTTTACACTTTCTTAATTGCTAAAATAACATTATCAAATGTTTAGTAATGATCATTTATACTATTACGTAATAATTATGAAAAATAATAATTGACATGCAAACAATTAACGTTTAGTTTTAAAACACTAACTACAGCTAATAGTTTTTTCAGACACGTACAAATCATAAGTATATTATATATATAAAGCTGTTCAAGTCATCGAGGTAACGTATTTTTTATTTAAACGTGCACTTTCTTTTAAACTTTTTCCAGTGACATTCAAATAGTTTGCGGATTGCAAACTATGTATAACGAGCAAATAAACCACCAATGTTTGAAAATAACAAAAATGTTTTCGAATTTAGTTATAGCTATGAAAATAAACATAATAATCGATCTGGTTCAATGCTAGATTCAGATCAGATTAAGAAATATCAAATGGTTATTTTTTAAAAAATAGAACTTATCTACTAGAATAAAAACCATTTTACTTATTAACTCTTTATACTTTCAAAAATATAATACTGTAACAAGTGTTGGAAGTAAAAGAGTGTTTGGCCATTTATAGCTAAAGGCTTATAGCTTAATATTAATTTTTTGATCCAAAAATAAAATTATACGAAATGTATTTTTCAGAAATGCACCATAATGTATTAATTTAATTTAAATTTTTTTAGTGTGAAAACTCACGTTATTAACAACAATACAATTGTCAGATTAACACATGCACTGTTTTAGCATAATATTTATACAACGACAACAGCGGAATAGATAGTTTAACACGAATTCAATTTTAACGTTTTAACGAGTCTCCCCTTTGTCCGCATTATAATAATATTATGCGTGTACTTAGTATACATTCATTTATTATAAATAACATATATACGCTAAGGTGTATATTATTTTATTATATACCTTATTTCACACAGAAGTGCACAGGAAATGCAATGCGTCTTATGTATTGTATAGTATTATATCTTGATATGTATAAATATATATATATTAAAATATATTATATACTATAAGTTAAATATTATTATATACACGCGGTAGCGGCAGCAGTAATGGTGTCATACTTGAAAAATTGTATATTTAATACATATATATATATATGAATAGGCGATATAATATGTAATAAGTGGTTCTCGTCGAAACCTTAATTATAAAAACGACGACTATAAATATTTATAAACAAACCAAATAATGAAATAAATTGCTACATAATATGACGACGAGGACGCGCCGGTCCGTTTATCCATAAATAATGATATGGAACACGTTCAACAATAATATATACTCCCCGGTCTGTGTACATATTTATGTATAGTATAATATGCAGTGCGACTGTCTTTATGCAACTATTATTGTATTTCGACATACAAAGTATAAAAATGTCACCTGCCCTGTCCCTATGCAGTATGCACGTTTGTACATAGTATTCCGAAAAAAAAATATTACCGAAAATAAAATGGTGAGCAAACTGCAACTGTCGAAATCGAAAGTTTAACAAGAGAACAGATAGGTTAGGTTATTATTAGAACTATACTATAACTATACTATAACATTCCATTGGGAGACATAATAATTTTCACAACGTCTCTCACAAAAAAAAAAAAAAAAACAGCGATGAGGTCATATCGGAAAATAATATCCGTTAAACGATAAAACCCTACATCGCAATCGGAATATTATGTAAGTATAATATAGACGAGCCAACATATCAATCGTTTGCTCTAATATATATTCAATATTTTGTCTATTTTGAGAAGGTTACGTTTTTGAGCAGAAAAATAAGCTTAAATAATTCAATAATAAAAAACTATGACATGTTCGTGATAATTCATTTTTCCACTCAACGAGATTAACTATGAAGAACTATTATAATGATAAACCAAATTTGTGTGTCTGTTAAAAAAAAAATGTTTGTAGCCAATTAATATATATATTAATTCAAAACTACCATTTTCTAAATCTATATGTGTTCGTCTATTCTAGATTTGTATTTTAAGAAATATAACATATTAAAATCACATAAGATACTCCACATATAGTTTACCATACTTTGGATATGTTCATTTTTTAATAATATTTACCTAACACAAAAAGCATGAGTAATTTGTGTACATACTCGTGTATTATATTTATATATTATAATAAATATCATGTCCGGACTTGTTATCTGTAGTATTTATATCTCTTAGCTACTTATACAAACAAGTTTATGAATTATACCTGCAAAATAATTTGCAAATTTTCGTCAATATTTGAACTTCAAATGTTAATAAAAAAAATTGTGCCTATGTATTCTATAATTTTTTAATCACTATAAGAATAACTTATGAGGAACTTTGCATTGACTTTTCAAATATTTTGATAAAAAAATTTTATCGACAATTCAAAAAGTTTTTTTCAGAAAAATTGAAAATTTCAGTTGTCTATAAATAGCTCAAAAAAAAGTCAAAATATTTTGAAATTTATATCACATAAAGAAATATATATATATATATAAAAAAAAAAAAACACATCATTGTAAAATCAATCAATACATTCATCACTTTGTTCAGAATCTAAAATTCAACATCAGTAAAGTATACAAATCCTTATTAAGACGAATCTGAGCTTATCGTATATGTAAATCTGAGACTGCACCAAACCGTTTAAAACTCGCAATAATCAAGCCTTTAATTCATTACTCTCTGTCTCATAGCCTCAGTCCCGTGGTATCAAACAAACAAAGTACATTACACAATTACTTAAAAATGGATCCAGTCAATAGACTGGCTGAAAAATACTAAACAAAGTTGCGCTCAAAACTTCAACATTATCCAAATCCTCTCATTATTCACTTATTTTCTACATACTCATCGAACCTCTCTCATCGTTTCAAAAGACGCTGATGCGTGATCTCTTCATTTAAATTCGATAAATCGAGTTCTGAGAGATTCTATCAATAGATAGCCTCCATTATCCAATTAATCTAAGTTATATTCATAAACATGTCTTCAGATTTATATATAGACGTGTTATGCAAATACAGATTGAAAGTTTTATAATAAATGAAAAAACATGAGTGTATTATAATATATATCACCAAATCAAGAACAGTTCTACTATAAAATTTGATGTTTGTGTCATTCTACATTTTATACAAGGTTATCACTATCATTACTTAATGTTGTACAAATGTTGTGAAATTATTAATATTTACAAATTGATTTGGTACTTTGGTATTCCAACATACAATTTAAATGTATTTGTGTATACTATATTGACGAGTCAACAATGATCATTATATTACACTGTGATTCGTGGAAAATTCGGTTGAGTATATGAGTTATGTTAACGACTGGCATAACATATGCGTAAATACGGATACAAGACGTGTTCATAATAATATAAATTTAAATATCGTAACTGTGATAACGAAACAGAGAGTCGAGTTCGACAATTTTATTTTTTATCTGTCAGAGGTCTTGCGATTTGGACCACCTAATAGGTTTACTGCTGATGAACAGTAATCAATGTGTCTTTAGGGATAATATAATTTCTAAAGCGTAAATACTGCTTTATAATTTATCGTTTGACTTCCGAAGAAAAATTATGTTATACCTTAATAGACAATAAAAATATTTATCGACATCTTATTAGTTTGTTACATAACAAATAATATATTGAACATAAACAATAAAATCTTTGATAAATATTTCATTTGTCGACGTTTTGTCCGTATGTGGTCTTAACACTTAAACGTTTGTCTTCGTCAATGTATCACGTAATTCGGCGCGGTAAGTGTCGTAAACTGATATATTTCTCTAAGAAAAAACCGACCTTATGATTAAACGCATACGGCTGTGGTTCATATTATATTGTTATCATTCAATTATAATCTAATCAAACGTCCGTGTACTTAAAAGAACATAAAACAATAAAATTATTACCATTAAACATTTTTGAATTGAAATCACAGGTTCGTTCCACACAGATAAATAAATGATATATTATAATAATATATAATTACGTACGTCCATTTAGATGTAAACCATATAATTTAAAAACCAGATTGGATTTGAATATAAATGCTGTATATTATGGCTAAAATACGATGTGCTCAATACTCATCGTACGAGTGAGTATATAGATATTTTGTTCGTTCAAATAATAATTTATTAAATCCGATTATAGATGTATAAAATAGAATCCAATATAATTAATACCGTATTATTATTATGGTGTTTACTGTTAATTAAGTTGTATATTTCAATGTTAAACAAAAGTTTAATTCTCATTTATGACGAAAACTTAAAAAAATTAGATGTCATGCCGCTGATATAATATAAAACCAAACATGGCATATCGAATTTGATTTGTGCTAAATTTGCAAATTACTTATATACACATATTACATTTTATACACCATTAAAATTCTGTAGTGCTTATTTTGACAGTTAAACAAGTCGATTTTATTGAATAGTAAATTACGTAATTAATTATGACAGGAAAGTTAAATCGAAATTCAAAAAAAAAAAAAAAATCAATTAACCTATTTTTTCTAAGCAAAACTAAAAACGGTTCTTAAAAAGAATAAAGTGATTTTCAGTTAAAAAAATACTCAAGAAAAATTTAAATCAATGAAAAGTCGTATGATTAAAAAAGCTCCAATACAAACACTAGTATATAATAACCTATGTAATTAAATATTTAATTTATTATATTTTTTTTGTAAAAAAATAAATGTTTTCTTCAAAAGACTATTTTTAATAAACCTAATAATAAACTTATTTGTTCAGTGATTATCTGTTATTGATTTAATTCACAAATTCAAGGGATTCATACACTAGAATAATTGTAAAACCATAATAATATAGTATTTGAATCTATACCTATATTGTGTTAACTCAATCTTAAAAAAAAAAAAAAATCAATTATTTTGACTTAAATTATTATTTATGTTTTAACTATAAATATAAGTGATAGGTAATTGTACAAAACATTATTTTTATTTTTATTTATAGTCATCCATTTATTTTTATACCTGTTCCTAATTTTTAAATTAATTAATTATTACTAATTATTATCTCCCTATATGAAATATAACTTAATATTCTTTATATAAAGGTGTGCTACAATCAGAACAAAATAAAATCACTATTTTGCTCTGATTAAAAAAAAAAATGTATAAAATATTTATGTTTAAAATAATTTTTTTTTGTAATTTATCCATTTTTATTTTATTTAGTTAGTTAGAAATATTACAATATTCAGTCCTGACTTTGAGAAATGTTTTATAATGGAATTACAACAACCTAATTCTTTGAGCACCTATTAGATAAAAATATTTTAACTATACTATTAAGTTTAACTATTGCTTGAGACAAGTGAGTTAATTAATTCCTCCACAGGCCATCTGTTGACCTATGATGAATGGTTTTCCTAAACTGGGGAAATTGAAATTATCCATAGATACTATATAATATGTGATAACTTCAATCTTGGATGACTTACGGTCTATAAGACCGGATGTAGATGACAGCTAATAGTTGGTTATGGTATGTCACTATTGGTATACAAATATATTGTTATTAGAAGCAGGAAGTTCTGAAGATGTGAAGCTTAATAGAAAAAAATGATAAATACGTGATTACTGCATTGAAATTAATGTTTTTCGTCAACTAAATTGTGTTAATATTTCTTTTCGTTCATTTCAATGATAAATTAAAAGTTTGAGTTTAAATTCCATGGTTGCTATTCGGCTTACAGCGATTACGTACTTATTTAACAATACTAATAATAATAACAACTACAACGGATTTCCCGTCTGCCACGTCGGAAAAGTATAAAGTTGATTCTAGAAACGTATAATATTATACTTCAAAAACGCGGGTGTTCATCGTGTAAACATTTCTTTCCAAGGACACAAGATGCACATGACGTATTAATAGTTAATATGAATTATTACGTATATAATAATTCCTAGACATAATGATATTGTCAACAAAATCCTAAATCAGACATTAACAATATATAGTATCTACCACGCTTTAAGCACGGTATTTAATAAAAATCCAAGTTAATTCTTGCCGCCAAGGACACGATGTTTTTGGTCCGCTGGCATAGTACCTACACATACTTATGTTAAATATACGTCTACGCGTTTTCCGCTAAAAAGTGTAGGTAATAATTTGTTGCATGTTTAGTTATTTTTACTATTATTATTATTATTATTATCATGATTATTAGTTATTACTACGTTATTTAAACGTGACAGGTTTTAGCAAATACGAAAAAAAAAAAACATTTTTATTGTTACAAATATTTTTGTTCTTACAAGTTACAGTATTACAATATTATACGCGTGTAGGTTTGAATATTATGGACAATTAATGGCACGCGTCTTCATAAACGTAAAATTGAGAATTGCTCGCGTCTTGAATATAATAAGTATAAAAAGGTAAAAGGTACATATAAATAATCGAGATTTAATTGTGTTTTCGTTGTTTTTAAATTTGCTTTTATCTGCTCATTTTATTATTCCAAATCAGAGTTATCATCAGAATCGAATTATCAAAGATGTTTGAAATAGACGGAATCTATGTTAGAAGCGACTGCCCATTCAAATATTGATAAATACATATTATATTGGATACTTAATGTACTACAGACAGACCTGAGATAACCAATTATCTTGTGTAGATACTTGTAACTTATAAGTTATACAAAAATATAAAACTCATCAAAAATACAAAAATGTTTTTGCTACACATATTTAAAATACATAATATATTGCGTTAGAGAACTTTGAAAACAAAACAAGTGGTAAAGGTGGTACCACTCAACTGTACAGTATGATAATATATGTAAATATGGATGTCTAAATTTAATTTAAATTAAATGATAAATCGAAAAAGCGGGAATGGTATCTGACCATTTATACTACTTAGTAAGTTTATATCATGATATAAAATTATGATAAATTAATTTTCATATAAGTATTACGGTAGCTGGTTATTTCTGAAGTCATTGCATTTTTTATAAATCTATGACCTAGATTTATTAATTATATTATAACTGATAAAATTTTTTCATTTTTCCATTTAATTATTATGTATATAGACAAAAACATAGACACATTCTTTTAAAATCAATAAATTCATCGTTATGCCACAAAAATAGATCGAAATAGTTTTTTTAAACGAATTAAATTTATTATATAAACATTACTAAATGTTATAATGTTAAAAGTTTAGATATAGGTAGGTATTAGAATTATTATTTACACTATACAGCAGGGACAGCAATAGATCATGTTAAAATTTATTTTTAGGGCCACGCGATCTATATTTTTCTTAATAATTATAGTTATTCAATAATAATAAAAAAAAAAAAATTATGGAAGTCGATCCTCAAAGGTGAAGTATATTTTTAGTAGATCGTTACCAAAAAAAGTTTGGCCACTCCTGCTATACAGTATACAGTAATATAATATATCAGATAATAAAAGAAACAAAATATCTATTGTTCATAAATTATTTGGTTGATCTACATAATCTTCAAAGAGAATATTTTTTATTAATTTTATTGTGTTTTTAAGTTTAGGTTTTTATAGAAAATATAGAAATATCGTAACCAACAATAACACTGTTTAATTCACTTAACATTAGTTTAATAATAATTTAAATGATATATCGCGAGGTAATATAGTATAGTAAGCTGCTAAATCATAAATAGATATGTTTTCTAATGATTTCATACCTACATTTTGTTATTTCGAACAAAAATAAAATAAGAACTATGCAATAAAGGAAACGTACTACAATAAATAAACTGTGGACGAAGTATCTGAAAACACAAATAGTTTAGACACGCAACCTTACACGTGAAGTGATTTGAAAATGTGGTAGAACGGTACAACATAACACAGTTTCAAATCACTTTCTGTGTTTGTTTAAAAATGTCCGTATAAACTACAAGACTTTTTGAAAGATAAATCCCTAAATATACTCGTAGTATATATATTATATATATATATATATATATATATATATATATATACATATATACACGAAGTGTAATTCATCGAGTGACAAATCGTTCTAAACATGATTCACTTCTCGTAAATAAATTGTGAGTACGTTTTAAGTGTAACTTTTTATATTTTCTATAAGTTACCCATTGTTATTATTCTGATCTATAATACTTTAACTTACTAAACTTAATATCGTTTGATTATTTTGTGATCATAAATAATAGGTATACATAATATAGAAGTATTATGTAATAGTATGTAGATGCAATTTTGAAATAAATAAATGATAAATTTTAAGTTTTCATTCCAGTTAAACACGAGTAATTATGATATTTTAATTAATTGTTACTTAGAGTCGATTGAAAATATACAAACACTATGTGTACAATTTGTAATACATTTAAGTTTATTTATATTACAAAGTTAAACTGTGTAATACTGGTATCGAAGCCTGTGATGTTAAATTGGAAACTTGGAGTGAGGAACTCTAGTATTGTGGTTCTGTCAATTAAACGTTATAAACTTTACATTTACACTTCGAATTTATAAATAAAATCGTAATAAATATTATATTTAACACCGACTGGCGGCTTTTATCAGTTTCTGACAGTTCACATAAAAATTAAAGTTTGATTATGTTATATCTTATATTTTTATTTTTTTTTTTGAATACAGTGCAAAAACCAAACACAACGTTAACTGTATGTTTGTCTATAGTCTTTTTATACGTTTTTAACATAACAATATTTCTTAAACGACATTATAATCTTGGAAGGTTTAATTTATTATAATAAATATATATATATATATTTCATACGATCACAGTAACTATTGTCACGGGAGATAAAAAATGTACAACAGGACCAGAAATCATACAATAATAATATTATCTTGATAATAAAACCATTATAATTCAAGGGTAGTTGCATGCGCTGCACAATAATATTTTTCATCTTTAAATTAATTGTTTATGAGCATACATTTTTGGTGAGAACGAGAATAAAAATTAAAAAAAATAAAAACCGTTCAAGCCCATATAACATATTACAATAATGTTCCAAGTGAACAGAGTCTGAAATCTGAATGTTTAACATCGGTAGTGTCCACAATATTATTATTACACTCAACCCTTAGGTAAAGAAAAAATAAATACAATATTAAATTATAATATAAAAAATAATAATAATAATAAAAATGTACAGCTCTTGAATAATATTAAAGAAAGGAACAAAACGCACACAACAGCAGATGTTAGATTACAACTCGAAACGAAAAGAGCACCTGTCTACATAATGTAACGCAGCAGTCGCACATATATATATATATATATAGATTGACCTCGGCCCGTCCGTGTACAGTTACGACTCTCGGAAGCCGCGACAATGATACTTTTGGACATCGCGTGTATATACGACTATTATAATACGAGTATGATATATATATATATATGTATAAATATATAAATGGAAGTGTACACTCGCTTTTATTGAAAAATAAAAACCAATAAATTACAGGGAGTTTTCATTATCAATAAGGACAAACAAAAACGCACGGAAACCCCCCGAGAGTTGTATTATTAGTGAGTTAAAGTGAGTTAGTGAGTTACAAAGTTATTATTTTATAGTAACAACAGCATTAATGCTATTGTGCGACGTGATAATTATCCACTTCAAAGGACGATTACCGTGTATATTATGACGTTTTGACCCTGTAAAAAATATAATGTACATCATCTGGTGACTATTTTTAACATCGCCGCGCCGACGAGAATCCCTCCGAGCGGTTGACAAAATAGAAGTTATGTAAAAGGCGACCGTCAAAGTCTCGGGGAGCAATTCTCATAGCACGATTCCACGGTAGATTCAAAATTAAAAAAAAAAAAGCATAATATTATTATGTATACACTGCACATAAACGGGCGAGGACATGGATTACGTGAAGAAAATATATATATAATATTAAACTATATTATGCACGTGTTACGGTGTGTTATACATTAATTCTGATTATAACATTTAAACTGCTAGATATAAAATATTGTGTAAGTGCAATATTAAATACTTAATATAATATATTTTAGGTAATTTACTAATTACTAATTAACTAAAATATATACCTAAAAATGTAGAGCTTTTTTGATTCCATTTGTAACTGGTATATACTCGTATAATGGTATATATAACTATATGTATGGTAAAAATAATTATATTATTATTAAAAGATAAAAAACCGAAAAACGTACAAGCAAGTGTGTAATTTGTAATCTATACAATACACACACACACGTTCATATAAATATATATTATATACAAACACAATTTATAAATGCATAATAAAACCATACTATTTTGATGTAAACAATACAGCAAGAAAGCAATGTAGCAGTGGATTTAGGGATGACTTAGGAGGTGACATTTTTTTTAAATGATGGTCATGTTTACGTTCATTAATACTACTATAATAACATAAACATAACATTAAAATATCACGTAATGTATCCGAGTTTATTTTATAATTAGAAAATTATTATTAACTAAGCAAAACATTAATAATTTTTAATGCCGTATTTATTTATTGTTTACTTTCTAAGTTATTTTCGAAAACTTCTTGATTATTATATTGTTTATTTTAATTTTTTTTTGAAATATTTTATTTTATTTATAAAACGATTACAATTATTAGATTCATTTAAAAAAAATATGAATTTATAAGAGAAGGTTGAGGGCGTATAGATAAATAATTATCACAGAGGAGAGACATTTTTGAATACTGCATATTATATTTACAATATTTCCTTAGCGACATCTTAAATATAATCGTCACTCGCTGCATTTGGTATAACCTAACCTATGGTATACGGTACGTTCTACAATAAGTACATATAAATACCAAAGTCGTTTATTGTTCTTGCACAGTTATCATTTGAATAAAACAAACGCGTGTAACAATAACGTAGTCTTATAATTTAAAGGGGTTGGGTTCGAAAATATTTTTTGATACACGTCGTTCAGAATATTAATTTAAACCGCGTGTCGTACGAGCCGCGACGTAGTATTATTGTAGGTGCATAAAATAAACGTTAATTTGAGAGAGTGCTATAAGTTATTACATATTTCTGATGTGAGCTCACATAGAGGTACCCATAGGTATTATGTAATAATTTATAATTCACGGTTAAAAACTAAAAAACCGTAGTCATAAACGTAGCCGGTATCCAAATTACGGTTAGTCGAATATCTTCAGTACACTATTTACCACTCGAAAGAATGTATTATTACCATCTCCCCCTTACCATATATTATATGTACAATGCGTTCCTTGTTAATATACAAGACCTATGTGATAAAATTCATTCGATTTCTCGATTTCGAAAAATCGACACAATGTAGTAAGTTATTAATCGATAAAAATCAAATAAATATATTTTAAGTTTTAAGTCGTAATATGTAAAAACTAAAAACGACTATAAATTCACAGTAATGATAATTACGTACAGCCCCGAGTTTGGTATCGAACCCAAACTAAAAGCAGTAAAACTCGAATTCAACAATAATTTTGAATGTCCGTGTGAATAAAATACCTCAAAGCGAATGTATTTACTATATTATAATATTATAGGTGATATTTTATATACTTGACTTTAGAAAAAAATAATGCTATGTATTCGGTTTGTCATAATATATGCTTTTGTTATTTTTTATAAGTGTATGACCAAGGCGATCACACAGATTCACTTTTAACGGATTATTAATAATATATTATATTGTTTATCTTAATGATCAAATTTTAAATTTAAAAAAAAAGTTGATTTTGAAATTTTTAACTTAAAAAAATAAAATTGGATAAATACATATTACGTAACCGAATCTTTTAGCATATTAATTGCAGTTTTCATTCAATCTGGAAAATTAAAATTAATTGGTTAACTTTATGTACTTATATTATCTTCAAAAGCTAAAATTACTTACTATACATTATAATTTATAATATTATATATTGATAATACTCGTAATAATGTCGATCAAACTTTTTTTGTAATAGCAATAGCCTGTAATGTACGTATCTATATGTATGCTTTATACATTTGTTTGGCTTAAAATTAAAATAATTATAATAGATTACATTTTTAGCATATTTAAGTAATTTGTTTATAAAATTTTTCAAGATGTACCTATACATAGTTTTACAAAATTATACATTAATAGGAGTGTTGAATTTTTTTAATAATTTCAAAGTTTATCAAGTGTGCTAACATTATACAATATACATTTTTGATTAACAACACTACACAATTGCAACTTACAACAGTTTCTAAACCAATCTATCAGCAAAATCAATTTATGCATAAAAATATACTTTCCAATTTAATATATATATATCTGTATAAATCACACAAGTACAATGAAAAAAACACATAGCTGTTGATTTGATAACTTGAATTATGAATTTGAGATATCATGACGGGTGATCATATTATGGTTTTTTATGATCAGTGTTATACTGTAGATCATCTAGGATAATTATTGTATACGTATTACATATATTATATTAATATAATCTGATATATCATTAAAAGTTATTCATGAATGGCTAAAATGTAAAATAGATATTTTTTAGTTAATGGCTTAATACCTTACCTGTATTATGGTTTTACAATATCAAAGAAGTACAACACTCCGATCTCGTTACAAACAAGTTTTGAAAGAATACATTCCAGAGTTGTTCGGTAGTTAATTCCGTGTTAAAACATTTAACGGAAACCCGATACACGTCAAAAACTCCTAACGTCAACATACGCATATTAGTTCATTTGTATGTAATAAACTTTGAATTCAAAATATTTTCAAACAAATTCTTTTATATTAAGACTATTGCTATATTTTATAAATATTAGGTATAATAGTTTTATTATTACAGTGAAAATTTAACATCGGTAATTGTTAAATATAAGTATCTACACAATTTAAATCACCTTTAACTTTTCAATAGGAGATTGATATTTGGACGACCGCACAAAAAAAGAAAATACATTAATTATTTTCACTCCAAATCCGTAACAATTCAAGTTATAAAATACGAGTATTATAAGGTATATCGAAGAAACGTTCACTGTGTAAATTGTCAGCTCGCAGTGTTTGAGCTGATGATATAGTTGCACATTAAACCGATTATTAGAATATTATAGTAAATGAAAAAAGTTACTATTAATTCAATTTTTGGAAAGTTTACATACATTTGTAGCCATCTCTGATAATTAGGTAAATATGCATAATAATTCCTAAAAATAATAATTTTAAAAATATCAACAACGGATTAATCTGTTGAAAATAAAAAAGTATATTCTTAGTTATTTTATTAGTTAATAGAAAGTTATGAGAGGAAAATTTAAAAATAGTTCATAACATCTATGTAAAAATTTTTAGTTAGCCAAAATTATTGAAAATATTAAAAAAAGGAGAAAAATTAACCAAAAAGACAAAATAAAAATAAAAGTTTCAAAACTGAAATCGTTGATGCCTAGTTAAAACTTTGTGTTAAGAACTAAATAAGTTGCATTAAGTTAAATATAATTTATTTTTCTACAATTGCACAGTTATAATACTAAGGAGAAGAAAATTTGTCGACGGAAGCAAACTGTCAATTGCATAGACCCTGTATAACGTATTTTAATATAATCGACAATCGTATGGTGGTAAACGCCCGCCAACAATACTATTGTATAGTTGATGACGACGACGGAGACGTATAACGATATAGTCTGCCCGCTTAACCTAGTTCGTGTTTCATCAACAACATACGCGTACTACATACCTAATATTAATTTATTAATTATTATTCAGATTATCCAATTATTACAATCTTAGTGTATAATACGTTAAACTTACGTATAGTCATTGGTAAAAAATCGAGAGGAATGCCCAATCTCTGAGTTTTAAATTAGATCATAATTTTAATATTTCATATTTACGAATTTCGTCTATAAACAGGGGTAATAATTACATCGATTAATAAATAAATAATAAGATTGAATATATTATAAATTCATCTTTTTTTTTTTTTTTTGGAAAAAATTCGTTATATTTCATGAACCGTATATGTTTTAATATTACTCTCAAAAATAAACTGAAATACCTACGTATGAAATCCCAACTTCAATCAGCATGATCACCTATACAGGAATTGCATTCAGACTAGGTACTTATCGGAGTGTTTAACCTTTTGGATATCCACCAAATGTAGAAAATGGTTATACTTAAATATAAATGTATAAAATATATATATATGTGTAAAATCATTTCCAAATTTTCGTAATTTTTAATTCTTATTCTCCATGTATAAAAAATTAAAGGATTTCATTTTATTATTTGTTATGGGTTTTAATAATGTTACTCTGAACAAAGTGAGAAGATTTTTTTTATCTTAGTCAAATATTTTAAGTTGTTTTATAATTTTACTTGTGGGCGTAGGTTATCTATAATATCATAAGATATTAATTTTATAACTTTAGGTATTATGGCTATAAGCCTATAAAGTACGTTACACAATTCTCCAACTGCAATGTAAAACTATTTTATTTTTTCCTTCCTCCAACTGTAATTGGGCCAACATTTGTACGCGCGTCATTGCATTTACATACATGTTAAATATAATATAAAATAATAGGTTTTACTCGTAATGATTTTTTGTTCGTCTAGCTCACTCCATGGTGTACGAATTTTGCGGGTTATATCGTCTCTATAAAATTTACATATTTTTTTTTTTCTATGAATTAACATAAATTTACAATAGCAATAATATACTACTGTGAATGTTCTTCACATGACACATTTGTTAAATTTATTTTTAAAAAAATGTTTCCCGACAGTAGTGATTGCGTACGATGCCTCGCGGACACAAGGCAACGAGACACGTGTGTGCAACAAGCAATAATTAGAGACAGCAACAGCTGCTGTTTAATGATAATATAATTTCTGTTGATATTCAGCTTCTACCTAATGCAGTGGCGTATTCACCACTGAGATATCGACACAGTGACACTTTTGTACTATATAATTATACATTATGTACGACTTACGGCATGCATCAACTACACACACACATATTATTAAATATGGATATAGTGGTTCAGAGCCAGGAGGGGTCCACGGACACTCCCTCAAAATCGGACAGCGTTTAATAATTTGTTAAGTATATTTGTATAGAATATAATTTCGACTAAAAAATCTCGATTTTATAATAATTCGTAAGACAAGTTAATTCTTACAATAACATTATTGACAATAATGCACAATATGTGTTGTACCTATATGTTCTTTATCTTTAGTTTCATCAAGTAATTTTAAATATTATCACTGTATTAATCAATGTGAATAAGTTTTTATTTAATACTTGAAACAGTTAAAACCATATAATATAATATAATAATACATAGTATACAATAACGTGTTACGTTGCAGTGTTGAGTAATTATAAAATTAAAAATTTCAAAACAATAACCGAATATCGTTATAATGTATAGGTCAATAGAATTTAAAATATTATATTTATTTAACAAAATAAACATTTTATTAATTATTTCAAATTTATAAAAATAATTTTAATTATTGGTAAAATTTACAAATCTTTACACTCTGCAATACTTTAGTGTATATATGATGATTATGGTTATGCTATTATGGTGATTTACGATTGAAAAAAATATTAGTTGTAATACATAATATTATATAATTAAAATTGGTCTTAGATTTCAATGACAGCCCCGCCTCCTTACATGAACAAATACTAGTTCCGCGACAAAAAATCTTTAATATTAAGTATATTATATAATTTTTGTAAATAATATTATTGTTATGGAACCAGTATTATACCGATCGTCTGGAAAACAACACCGTGTCTATACAAACCGACAACTAACGATGAAACGGTCACAAGCCGATTGATCCGAATTATAATGCAGAGACTTTTAAAAACCGGACATTATATCACATGTGTGTGATAATAATATTACATCGTAGTTAAATGCCATGCTGTGGGACGCGGCCGGGGCGATTCTATTATTATTATTTACCATACCGGCGGCGGTGGCCAAGGGTCTTTGAAATAAATTATATAAATATAATAACCCTGGTGGCCTGGTCGGACGGCGGAAGTGGGTTTTCTCGTTAAAACGTCTCTTGTACGCGAATTTCATTACACACACCATACAAGTATAATAAAATTTAAGTATACATCATAAAATATATTATTATTGAGTTATAAACGCGCCCCGTGAATTCGTTTAGACCGCAGCTGATTCCGCCATCACATCAATTAGCTACCATGATTCATACCATCTCCCCTGATTCCTCGAAACATCCCGAATTTTCACCAATTATATAAAAATACTTCGTCGGCTCGTTTATACTGTCACCGCTACCGCTAGGATACACGGTGACCGCGATGCCCGATCATAAATTTTGTCGATTAGAGTTTCACGCCCATGATTATTGTAATATACATATTACATAATAAATATCTCTCTAAATTGCAATAATGTCCGCAGACGCCGATAGACCTTTTGATTTTTAGCATTTCATAACACATTAACATTAAGATTACGACAGAACCACACACTGTTAGGTTAGGTTATTTTTCTCTTGTTTGGAGTGGCACAAATAAATCTTTCTCGTGACGTTGTTAAAAATTGCCTTTTCATCGTTACAAAATTAAATCGTAATTTCACTTTTTTAACTCTCATAATAATTATATAATAATATTATAGGTAAAGGTACACTTAAAATAAAATTGTACAATTGTATCATATAGACAAAATGTTTTTATTCATATACGTCTTACTATGCAGTCGTACACGTACGACATAGTTTATTTTTACAATAATTTTAAGGACATTGTTCGTATGATACATTTAATTATTAATTAGGCTTTTAGGATAAAAAAACAATGTTTATATAGCTAATAAAAAATAGATATATAGATATAAATTGTTAATTATTGTACATTTTTGAATCTTAGGTGAACTAAGGTACAAATTATATTTAAAGAAAATAGAAATAAAGTTTAAATAATATTTTAATCATGCTGCTTTTTTCTATGTGCCTTTCTTCCATTGAATATTTTGTCCTATTACAAATTTTTAATAGGGCATTTCAAATAAAACTGTACGATAGCATTATAGGTATTAAAACTTCGCGTATTTATATGTGTCCACCTACGCATTACCAGTACGCAGTAGTACGTGTGTTTTTTTTTTAGTTTCTTTTTACGATAGTATTAAAGACGTCATTCATATAATATAATAATTATCTTTTGATAATAATTGGGCACATAACAGTTAGCGGTTCATAGATAGTACTTCAGTGAAGGTATATTTTTATACGCACGCGTTGACGTTATTTTAATGTTTTGATGATTCCGTCCGCTTCCTTTTATTTATCTCATAGGTAATTGAATGTTAACCATTCTAAAGTAGACGAAATTCAACTACATTATTCCTCCATTATTAAAGTACATTATAATACATGTCTGTAACTTGATTGGCATTTAGCAGTCGCACTGCAGCAGTATATATTATTATATTATTATAGATGGCATAAAATGACAATGGAAAAATATTGTCAAAGGCGGCACAAACATTAACCTGTATCCAAGTATCACAATACAGCACATACATATTATATGTGAATAAATAATAACTTTTTCACCTTATGGCTTATATTATTATATTAATAATAATTATAGTATAAATTGGTCTTACAATAAGTATAATGACATTTTTAACGTAAATATTTAGAAAATGTGTACAAAAATACGCTCATAATATTATTATACATCAAAAGAGGTATAGTACGAGATTATAGAAAATGCACCTAAAACGGAGACCATGATCATTAAAATTATTATTTTGCTGAACGCCAAAATATTATGTACGGTTCATCTGGACCGCCGTGAATAAAAGGAGATAAGATATAAAACATGGTTTGTGTCATGTCAGTAAACAGGAAGATGAATTGTATATTTCCGTGGTAGTATGAGCATACTGATAATAATGCGGTTGTATAATAAAAAAAAATTCAGAACTGATGACGAATCACCGGATATTATTGACCTTGGAAAACAGTAAAATACTGATAGCTGAAATCTTCAAAAATAAAAATAAATCTGTATCAAATAATCTAACTGCTCAAAACGATATTATATCACTGCTGCGTATCTATACATATATATTATATATATATGCGTATGCGTGTGCATAAACTATCATGATTATTAACGAGTAAAATAATAGCATCATTAAACTATAACGTATAACACGATAAAATACACACAAAAAAGTTAACGTACATATAGATCCGCGATCAGTGCATTGTTGTTTTTCCGATAAATAGAAATAACTTGATTTGCAGTTTTGGTAAAGATCAAGGATAAGGTCATAGTAGTAATTTATAATATAGTTATTGATTTGTCCAACACAATAATATCACACGTATACACTATCCGTTTGGGCTTAAAAGAGGGCAACCAGTACGAAATAACTACGGCAGCGTATCTTATAAGCTTATACGTATTATAGGTCGCCATTACGTATTTTATTGTCGATTCTGCAGTTTTGAGATGTACGATTATTATCGTTCCAATGACGATTGAACTCGTTATTTATCAAACGATTTACAAATAATTATTATAGGTATAGGTATGATTAATTTCTCATCTATTTTTCAAATTGATGATGTATCATAAGACACGGGACGATGATTTAAAACGCAATATTTCCAAAATTAATTCTTATAGATGAAAATGTGGGTAATCGAATTCTGTTATCATATATTTTTAAAATATGTATTATTTTTATTGTTTGTAGCAATTAAAACTAAAGTAATATTAAAATATTAAATTGTTAATTTTTTAGAGAAAATGGAGCAAAATGTACTATATCTACCGACAATTTTTACTTTTTTCAAAGTAGGCTATTGTTCACTATAATTCCATAGCAAAAATATAAATAATAGAGTTTTATTAAAATATACATAAATAACTACCTATTTCCACCGTCTTTAAATTCATATAAGACAAAAATATTAAAAAAAAAAAAAAAAAATTCTAATTTGTATAGGTTTATTATAAACTGATAATATAATCTTCAAGTATCTTAATTCATTGATATTAATAACAAACTATGTCAAAATCAAAATTTTATTCAGTATCTCAAAGTTCAAAATTTCATATAAAATTACAACAATAGTACATTTTGCATTTTTTTGTGATTTTGATATGTAAAAATCTATAAATTTTTTTAAAATAATATTATTTTCACCTATCAATATAAATTATAAACATATTGTACCCAAGTTATGTCTGAAATTACTATTTAATGTAAATAATAATTATTTTTATTTTTTAACAACACAACTTTCTTGTGTTTTTCTCGAGTTGAAATTTCGATCTCGATTTATTTAACATTATTGGATTACCTTGGATAATTTTTGTTAGATTTTTTTTTATATACTTAATATGATTCATTTTCACACGATACAACATAACTTTGAAATACATTGATTCAGAAAGGGACCAATTCACGCATAGCGTACATATTAAGTTCATATTTTATACAACGATAACCTATATATTATTTCATCAACAACGTTATTTTTTAATAAACATAATTTATCGTAACATATTTTACAAACAATAATAATGCATTACGCTGGAGTTATTTGCTGCAACGCAATGCCTCCATATCTATACAATATTAAATATCAATTTCTGCACATTAACGATTAAGTGTACATTGTTAACTAATTTTTTTAAGTTGTGTATACTACGGATATGGGTCAAATGCATCAAAACAATAATATATATGTATTTACATCATATTATATTATGGCACTAAAGGTATATTACGTTAATATTATAAAATATTGACCGCGAAAACGCCGCTGCGGTCGATTTACGTGAATACGATATAGTTCTTGGTAAAATACACGATAAATAACCCCGGTAGTAAAAAAAGTGCATACCGGCATTCAAATGTCCGTAGAGAATCTCTTTCGTTTATCCAAACGATAATAATGTTTTGACTCCGGCTGTGGGTTCCGAGAAACTGCGTACGTACACCACCGATAGTGTTTAGCACATATGTGGAGAGATTTTATATATTATTGTTTTACGATCACGTCGCCTAAAAAAAAAAAAAATATATAAAAATCATCCGTTTTCCGGGTGAGTCGCGCCTACAATATTTAAAACCTATTATAATATTGTATTGTACTATACGGCAATATATATTATACCTATACATATATATTTTCACAATCATGCGTGTGACTTGGCCGCGGGATCGCGTTTATAATATTATAATTCATGGTGTTCTGCATTGCAGTGTGTGCGGGGTCTAAAAGAACCGCAAAAAGTCGTAAAATAGTGTAACCAATTTATTATTTATTATATTATTGCGTCGTAAACCGCGGTATCGTTATTATTACTTTACCCTTCCTCCTTTATCCCGTTCGCGTGTAAAAAACAATCACATTTCGTTAAAACACGCGATATGTTAGTAAGTACATGTGTGTGTTTTTTTCTTCCTTCGTCTGTCGGCCGGATGCCACCGACACCTGTTGCTGTCGCTCAGTGAGCAGTAAACGGCGCACGCACATAATATTATACAGAGCACAATAACAATAATAATAATAATAATAATGACGATGATAATGATGATGATGATGATGATAATGATGGTGATGTCTATGTTGGTATATAACGAGACCAAACGAAGCGCCGCCTCCGACATCTGTAGCGACAACAGAGTCTGCTCAAGGAACACACCACAATAATGACTATGGGGAAAATAAAATACGTTGAAACCGGCAAAAGGATTATCACTAAGATGCATACACTGCACTCGCCGATGAGTGCCTCCATATGGCTTACGTAAGCACTGCACGGAGGCGGCAAAAAAATAAATAATAACAATAATAAGGAAGGCGACAACGTAATCGCCTTTCCTCGATCGCAAGTCGAAGCGGCCGCAATAAAATGTACGTATTATATCGTAGGAGGGAAGTAACCATTATACTTTCGTCGTAACAGTTGGTCGTGGACTAAAATTCATGTATTATATTCGGACAGGTGGATCTCCGCCGTTGTTTATTTTTAATTTTTTTCTTGCTCACTATGGTTTTTTTTTTTTATTAATCAAAATATTACATAGTAAGTTGTTCACGATCAGGTCCATTGACCTCAAGTGCGTGGTTCAATTAAATTCATGAAAAAAAGTTAGAAGCTGAAAGTTTTTTTTTATATTATAATGATAATATAACAACTGAAGTCACTAAAAATGCGTACGTGTTATTTTTTCGTGTCATAAAACCACATTTAGATGAATACGAACAAATGGTAATCAATCATAAGTAAATAAGTGAAATAAATATACATACAATTCAGAGTGTATATGGATATAAATCAACAAAATATAATTAAATACATAAATTGGTCAATAAGAATATTTATAAATATAAATAGAATTTTAAATGGATATAACATTATGGTAATATAATAATTATGCAATTATTGTTAGAGTTGGTAGATTTGTTTTAGTTTTAGATTACCTTTGACCCGAAACTTGCTACTTCTATAGCATTTGGATTTTCTGACAAAAAGTTTTCCTTCGAACAGGAAGATGGGCAGCTTTGGCAGTTCAGTTGGTGTTCCGTGTTTTGTTCCATACCACACTTGCATTTTGTGGAGATGTCTTGAAGGATTCTTCATTTCTTTAGATTGTTTTTAGATCTGCCCACTTCCACTCTAAGTTTATTGAGGATTATCTAGAAAAAACAATATATAATACGATGGACAATCTCCAAGTCGAAAATAACAAAATAAACACAAATATAAAATATAATTAGTACAATATTATAAATTATAATAATATACTTTAGCTTTTAAATAGTTAGCAAAAATTTGATGATAAAAATAAAATATACAATATATTTGTTAGAGATCTGTTGAAAATTGTTGGAATAGGAAATCTCCGATTTTATATTAAAACTAGCTGACCCCGTGCACTTCGTTGCCCTTTAAAAATGTCAATTCTATAATATGATTCACTAAGACATTTTCATTGACCATTTTTATTCTCAAAAAACTTGTTCAAGCACCACTTTAAAATTCGAATTTTGTAAAATACTTTCTTATTGCACACTACATGTGTAGTACGATTTTACGAATGTAGCGTGTAAATTGCAAGCATCAATCTATCATTGTTCAGACTACGTTTATCAGTCAGTGAGTTAGTCAAGTAATAATAATATTATAGTCAGTATGCTTGGCGTTGCTCGTGAGATTCTTATGATTAAGCGAGCAGTAGATTATCATGTATTATCACGCTGCGAGATGTATATGTAATAAGCTTATAATATCTAAACCTTAAGTTTCAAAGTTATATCAATTTTTTTTTCTACAGTGGATAAAATACAATTATATGCCATCTCGTGGTTTTTGTATTGTTATGTTAGTCTATTGCTGTGATTTTGAGATTTACTGTGGACATTGACTTATTTCGCTAATTCTTATTTTTGTTGTTATGGTTTTGACAAAATATAACAACAGGTCTACAAATATTATATTCAATCATAACCAATAAATAATAAATAGAAATAAATAGTTTATTTCTTGCTGGACAGTGACGTCATTACATTACATTTTCATAAGTATATTCTCTATAGGAGAGATTCATCAGTGAAAAATATTACAAAAATGAGGAAAATAAATAAAAATAATAAAAAATTGTTACTATGGTTAACGAAAATAAAATAATAATGATAATAATAATAGTCTACGTAATAGGCCATTATTTATAATAATTGATAACTCCTTTGTTTATTAAGTTAGAGAATCGATCAATTGCTATAAACCTTCTCCTCAATCAGCTCTTCAATTTAAAAAAAAAATCGTAACGATCCGTTCAGTAGTTTCCGAGAACATATCACTCAAAGGTTTTCATTTTCATATTTATATATTAGATTAGCACAACTATAATAATTCATATTATGATATTAATTTAATAATTTTTTTTTCTTGTTATTAATTGCATTATAAAACTAATAATCAATAATAATAATAAAATAACACTTATTTATTGGTATTTTTTCATTTTATATAGCATTTTTTTAACTCCATTGTTCGAGAGATCAAACCTTTTATTTTAATATTATGTATAATGTATATATAAATACCATTTCTATAATATATTCTCAACATTTTGAAGAAATGTGTTTTTAACATACTTACTGATAGAATAATAATTATTAATTTATCGCAACATTGGATTTTTATTTTAAATAATTATACACATTCAGAACTTAACGGAATCAAATACTTTTGTAGTTGTCTAATATAAGAGATAATCAAGTAGTGTAATATGTAGTATACACTTATGATGACAAAATATACCAAAACTATCTATATGTATTAATATGAAATATGTTTTGATTTGAAACGCCTTTATGTGTTTTGAAGCCACGTCATTTACAACGTGCACTTAATATAATAAACATGAAATATAAGAATGCATTATGGAAGCGACCGATTATAAGAACACTATAAAAAGTTCATATTTGACATACCTACTGTACCTGAAGAAAATATTTATATTTTTTTCGATATAAATAAAATACAAATAAATGTAAGTATTAATTATTATATTCCCTTCATTAGTCGTACACAAAAAAAAAAAAAAACGATTTCATTTTCACAAATTCACACAATATATTTTAGTTATTCAACGACGTATTCATGTAAGTAACCTTGAAACAATTTTTTACCCCGCGCTAGCTGATAATTCGGGAACCTCCCATTATTAAAGTGCTACACATTTCAATCGCTGATAAGTTTATTATTTTAGAAATCCTCCTTGAACACAATTCAATGTTTTTTTTTAGGTTCTCATGGGGTGTTTGAAAAACTATGCTTCAGCATTCTACGATCGTGCATAAAATTAAAATTTTCATCGATCAATGGTTTTAATTATATATTATATTTTTGAATAACTATCGTAAACCTATCTTTGGTATAATAAATACATTCTCGTACATTAAAACGTGGAATTCATTTATTATATAGATATACATTGAATATATATTTTAATAGGTATAGTCATTATATTCTGAGTCTGACGAAAAAAATATTCATTAATTTGTTTTAAATGTTCCATACAAATTTAAAAGAGTAAAATAAGTACTAATTAAATATTAAAATAGAAAGTGGTATCGGATCTATATAATATTTATATATGTATATATAAAAAATGTTACATTTTTTATCGAATCATCATGTTTTATGTTCTAAATTTTCCATGGAAATATTCTATATCGGAATAAAAACAATAATTATTGATAAGTATTTATTAGTCTGTATGCACTATGCATGCCACTTTAATATATAATACTGATTATTTTTATTGAATCCACAAATTAATTTAAACGAAACCATTAAGAAACATATTTGTAGAATATGTAATATGATTAAAATTTTGTATTTTTTCATATACTTTAATTGAATGAACGTATATATTAAAAAACAAAACAATTCATTATTATTAATATTCAATAGCATATTTTAATGAACGTTAAAGAACTAACAAGTTAATGATTGTAAAACACTTTACTTATACACGATTTTAGGTGATTCATTAGAAAATATTTAATATAATAGGACCTATACAATTTAATGTTGGATCTTCTATTTTTAAAATAAAATAAAATAAAAAAAACCCAAAACAAAATTAATAGTTTGATACTTTCCATGTTGCTTAGTTTTATTTTATAAAATTATTAAAAAATATTTTAAAAATATACATAGTGTCGAATGTACCTCGTCGATATTATAGCTTATAGGGCTATATCCTGTGTTTATTTTCAATTCAATGATACATAATTATATAAGATAAAAAACGGTTTTAAGTGGAGGTAGTCTGACCGTTTTATTTACCATATCCATTATATAAAGTGTTTAAAAAAATTTTATTGGTTTTTCTATTTTTTCTAGATCTAATTTTCTTCCAAAAATCTCACTTGAATTTTATGATCGAAAATATTTTCTATTAGAAAAACTATCTTCAGATACCAAAAAAATATTATAACCAAAAATGTATTTATTGCAAAAATCAGTAAAAACTTTTATGAAAAATTTCAATTATACTAATCATTAGATTTTGTTAACATAATGTACGTATAAGAAAATGAAAAAAATAATGAAAATGTTTAATAATTTTGAAAAATTGTTTAAAAAACGATTGCTTAATTGTAACATAAAAATACTAATTAATATTACATAAATGAAAGTAAAATGTTTAATCAAAATATATACTATACTTAAATAATATGGCTATTATAAAGAGATTTTAATAGATCTAATACCTACAGACACATTTGGTTCTAATTACACGCTCCCACGTCATTAATATCGATAATTTATTAAATTATGCATGCTATTAGTGAACGGATTTTAATGGACCGGACCCTCGGAATTTGACCTCAGCTTGAAAATCATAAACGATGAAAATAATATAATACAGAATCACTAACATATCTTGTTTGGACACTTATCACATGTGAAAGGCTGAAAGGTTATTCGTTTCCGCAGCGTATAAAATAATAATAAAATACAACTATGTGATAAAAAAATATACATGTATGGGCCATGCAACGAGTGGTCACTAGCTAAATCTGCTACACATAATTTATAGATATTTTATAAAAGTCATATCATGTCATCGTTTTATTGAAAATTTTAAGACCTGTAAAAATGACTGATACCTTATAAAATATAATGTTAAAGAATGTTGAATAGTCCCGATCAGAATAAATTAGATTATATTATACATAGCAATTTTTCAACTGATATAATAAAATGTTAAATTGATATTATTTGTGTAAAGTCTTAGAAATCCATTGTGACAATATAAAATGTTTAATTGTTGTTGGAAAATTGGTACAACGTAATTAAAACGGATTTGTAAATAATTGTATAATATTATTATTTCTATAAAATTATACTATAAAATACTTCTCTAGAATATTTGTATAGGTGTCAAACTTTGAACATGTTATATGACATAATAATTATATAAATATATAAAACTTGAAGTTATTCCACTGGGTTGCTGTGTGTCGAGTTTAATTTATTATTAAATGGTGTTTTAAAATAAAATACATATCCCTACGTCTGGAAAACGCGACTGCTGCCGGCGAAATGTCCGTGACTTAACGGTGGCGCAAGTGGATACTGGAAAATTTCACAATTACGGAACATCCCCGAGGATAGGTCAGAAATACCATTGTTGTATTGGCTTACCATAAAATGTACTAATATGCCAAAACTAATGTATAAAAGTAAAAATATTATACAGGTATAACTATGAAAAACATAATATACATAATATGTATGGTACCTAGTAATGTATATTTTATTAACTATAGGTATTTCATATTTATGAAAATAATACTAATTTCAACTTCCATCTTTATAACATTTTTAATTCATTAAAATATAAAATATTTTAAAACTCTCCAACCCCATACGTATTTGCTATGCGTGTATAAAATATGCGTTTACTAAATGACGAAGAAAAAGTAGCGTGTTTAAATTTTATCACCACTATTGAAAAACTAAAATGGTGCCACTGGGAACGGTACTCCTCGTCATCATTATGTTATGGACATTTTTCCGATCGTGGACCCTTTCTTAGCTCGGATACCCAATGTCATCGATTGTCGTTCTATCTATTAATTTCACAATTTTTTTATACAGTTGACGATTTGCCATCGATTATTTTCCAGTGGCGTTAGTGGCGTAGTAATACTGAGATTGGCGTGAGCCACTAATGGACGATACGATTCGTTTAGACTTAAGGTAAAGGAGGCGGAGCCGATCGTCATCAAGTCGTCCGGATTCATGTCATCATTTTCATCTACGTCGGCGGTCATATTATTATATAAACAATTATTTATTTTTACGAGCACCGCCTTTTTTTCACACAACCTACTGTCGGATAATAAACAACGTATTCGTACAACGAACCATATAAACCATCAAACATGGTATTATTGTATTATTATTTTTTTTTTTCATACAGCAACACTAAAATTAATGAAATGCATTTATAATATTATTGTATCTATGCAATATTTCTACCTGTTATTAATTATTATTACACATATTTTGACATTTATTGACCGCATTCTAAATATTATTAAAATCACGATATCACCACACAGCACTTAAATTATATTATGAAAAAAAAATGTATACCTATATAAAAACGTATAACATCGATATCTCGTGTGACACTAATTTAAATTCATGGAAGGCTTTTTATCTTGTTTTATTTGATACCTAGCTGTTAACCAAGATTTTGTCCAAGTGATGGAGCTTAAAAAAAGAAAAGTTTGTTCTTTTATAAGAATTTTTTGGTTTCCTGGAATAAAGGGATGTAAAAGTATATTACAGTAAAAATAGTAAATACCATGAATACTTGCTAAATATAATAACATAACATAACATAACATACAAATAAAGGGAAAGTTTTATATAATTTTTATAAAATACATTGTGTACTCAAAATATGTCGAAGAAGTATAAAATGTAATGAATCAAACTCCTCGAAAAATAACATAAAAATATATATTAATCTTAGTTTGTTCATTATTACATATGATAAAAGTTTCAGACGTATAAATTTAAAAAATATATATATGTTATTTATTTGTGTAAAATGAAAGATAATACTGCTAATTTGAATAATAATAATAATTATTATTATCATTGATGAGAATTATGTTTGAAGTATAGAATATACAAAGAGTAGAAGAATTTTTCATTTCTATAAGTAAATTTAAAACACGAGATAGAAAAATAAGTTTTCTGTACGTATTATGTCATACTAATGTATTGATGTCTCTAGTAGAACTTATAAATATGCGTTTATTAGTCGAATGGCGTTGTAGTTTATAGATATCTAAAACCTTATCACCAAAATAATTATATAATTATCTCGGCTATGTTTAAAAATCCCCGTGAAAAAAAGGTTTGACAATAAGTAATAATTTCAAATAAGTCGATCATTATTAACGAAATGAATCCGGCTCATATTCTACTAAGCCTTTGTGCCTTTATCGCCAAACCAGTGTGATCGCTAGATTCTCAGGATGAATTTATACTTAATTATCAACTTGACTATCACACAACTTTGATGACAACTGTAAGGAAACGCTCTCGTCGCACACACAATATGTATAATATAATATAAATATAATACATGTTTTATAATAACTTTTTTTTGCGTTTCGAACTCGAATCGTATCGGGTGGTAAAGATAATAAAAAACAATGTTGTATTCCTTAAAAGCATCATAATTATAATGCCATTATTATTGCTATAATAATATATTATGCTAACGTCAACGGGTTTTCTCTTAATTTCGTAGTATTATTTTATTAAATTTTAATATTCATCTATTTTTTACTTTTACCGACATCGAAGTATTCGACGCCAAAAAAAAAATTGGAATTGCTCTAAAAACAAGATCATTATAGTTTATACCTACAATATTCACATTGAAACAACAAAACAACTTCAGCGCGGAGATAAATTTACTGCATCAGCTAATATAACGACCTTTCATGGCGGTATATGGTTACGTGTTTAAATTAGAATATTATATGATTAGGTTAGCACACAAAATTGTTAAACGACATTATTCTTCGCAGTTCGTAGTTTTATTTTAGTTTAATTATTATTATTATGTTTTCGTTTTATTTTTATTTTTATGACGGCTTATAAAGAAAGCTAAAGTATCTTATTATAATAATATTAAATTAAATTAAAAATACTAGCGTATTTATACTAGACCAATTAATAATGAGGGTTTTTCAAATATAGGTATTAACGAACCGTAAAAGTAATTGAAGAGAAACAAAAGACGAAATAAATGTTTCCTTGTCCTTAAACCGATTAAACCCAAGCTGAATTTAATTAACGAGCAGCTAAAACTGCTGAAACGCAGTTAACCCGTATAATGATTTGGTAATTTTTTTTTATTGAAGCTCTTTCAATTTGTTTTTTTTTTCATATTTATTTACAGAACAGATAATTGCGACATTATATTATTACTTACGATGTTATATTATATTAAACGCATATAATATTATGTCCAGGTGCAGTAATATATTACAAGTTACAACGTCGTCGCTCTCTTCTACGTACTCGTTTCCATTTTACAGGCGTCTATTCTTGTTTGATAATAATATATAGGTTTCTATGCAGGATGTTTCAAAATTCGGAGTTTTTCAAGTGGTAGGGTTGTGAGAGCATTTCGGAGAAACTCGAAAAAAGTTACTAAACAGGTTTGTTCATCTACCACGAAAAAAAATATATACTACAAAGCCATGGAAAGTTTTTGCAACTATATGTTCTTATGATAATAATAATAGCAATAAAATGTATCTGAACACAGAAAGCATGTATACAAATGGAATATTATATTCATTGGAAAGAATACCCACCATTCTCACGATAAATCAACTAAAGACCGTTAGGTGTATAACTTATGATAAATCAAACATTCGGAATTTCGAATATTTTCAAATATTTCATATATTCCCTTTTTTTGGGCCAAAGCACATTTTTTTATTCTCTAGATTTTGTTATGTTAGAATACCTTCTTATTACGTATTACCTAATGACCCCTGTGTTCATAAACGGTAAATACACATGTTGTGTTATAATATTATCTTCCTATAGTATAGCTCTGTTAGCAATAACTAATAATTGTTGACAACTTATTCAGCATAACAATATTATTGTAAATTTAACAATTATTTTTTTATTCAATAAGTATAATTGATGAAATTATAACTTATAACTTTTATCAAATACACAAGTGGAATAACAAAATAAAAAGAAACTATTATAGTGAAACAAATAAAAACATATTTATTTAAATAATTGTTAAATACATAACAAAATACAACGGTATTACCCTGTAGGAAAATACACAAGTATTTCTTATCTAAGTCCATGTTTATCATTGAACTGTCCTATATTTTTATGAATTGTGATTTGTGATATATTACCAATAAACTTAAATATGGAACGCAAATTACAAAATATAATATATTATAATAATATAGCACACAAAAACTAATTTTTTTTTTTTTAGCGAGGGTGGGACTACCCAAAGAGTGCCATAGGCCTCTTCCTACTTGGTTACGAGTTACGACAGTGACAGTCATTATAAAAATATAGCGACGTGACCGCATATATATTATCGATGATGTCGATTTGTTTTGTACGAGTATGGTGGTAAAGGTATATTATTTCTAAAACGTGCATCGCGAACCCTCTACAATACAACATTATATTATGTATGGAATGACATGTATGCCCGCTCCTATATATTATCGACAATATATAGATGAGGCTTTGGGGTAGTGAAGGAAACGCACCCTATTGTAGTAGTTGTAGATATATGAAACTATATATGATGAGGAAACCTATTTCCGCGGCGTTCTCGACTTATTAGTATCTACTATCTACCTACATTTGTGGTTTGAAGAGAAAGGTGTATGTGGTGTTGATGAAACAAATACTGACTACACGCCTTATATTATTATTATTATATAACTCAATGAGGCAATGTTGTACTATCATCATACTGGAAAAATATGCACGTAGTTAAGCTTTTAGTAAAAGCATTGATTTTATAATAATCTATTATAAAATAAATGGAAAAAGGTTAGGAGTTTTGATTAAGTGTTCTTATCAACAAGAACTATTCGTTTAAGTGGTTTTTTTTTTTTTTTTGTAAATACTTTTATAATAGTTTTATCGACTTTTGCGTAGTTGTTATGCTTTATTATGCTGTAGTTACCTATATTTATATAAATATACAAAATATTTGACTAAAATTAGATAGTCGCATTAGAACGCAGTCTCAGAATCACATATAGTGTAGAACGTAGATATATTGCGTATAGGCGCATATAATATACCTATTTAAATGAATATAGTCTAATTATCTAAATTTACTAGAACTTAATTCTAAATTATTAAACTATAGATATAGTATAAATGAATAGGTATTAACACTCTTTCTTTATATAACGTATACAGTGTATAGCTATCGCTAGTACATTTACTAATTTAACGACTGCGCGACACCGACCGAACGAAACTCGAAACATTAAACTCAGAATCATCTGTTTCTAGCTATATATACATATACGATATACCTAACTTTAGACATTAAACAGCTTCTGAGTAGATTTAAAAATAAATTTTACCGATGCCACAACACAGCAGTGTAATAGTATAGTTGGTATAGCGCAGCAATCTCCAAAGATTTTCCAAAGCACATATCTTTTATATTGTAATATAATATTACCAGTCACAATAATGATAATTTATAAAATAGCAAAATTTCTTGTGAAAAGTCTAAAATAACTGAAATTGTTAGTAATAAATTACTAAAATAAAAGTTTATCGTGTAAAACAAAAGTTAATTGGTAATTCTTACATCTATTAATATTAATGACTAGAAATTATATAAATAGTATTAGCTATAGTATATTATGTGTTATATGAAAGTTTATGTAATAATTAAATATTTTTTATAAAATTATTATAATCTTCGATTAAAAATAGTTTATGGGATCGACTGAGCACGACTTTATAATAATATTATGTTAACACTTATGATAAAATTTAATATTATGTTTTAGATTTTCCTATGTCATTATTGTCATTATCATTGTTTCGATCTTAACTAATGAGCTTTTATACAGGCCTAACATAAGAATATAACTCTTCCAGTAGCAGAAGCCTTAAATATCATTGAACCCCACTATTACAAGGGTTTATAACACTTAAAAATGAAATATTAGATTAATAAGTGTGCTTGTCGTTATAATAAAATAAACTATGTTTCTAATTCAATTATATGACTTAATATTTTGCGAGAATAAACTCAAATTGTATTTAATTTAGTTGTAAAAAAAAAATAATAACAATTGCCACTTTATTTTCACATTGTTTTAAAGAATCAGACATTAAAGCTAATGCAATAAAAATTAATTTAGAGAATCCTATAAAAATTAAGAAACAACTGTTCAAGATCAGATTAATTGAATTGAAAATTAGGATTGTTAATAAATTCAATATCTATTTGTATACCTACTTAAGATAATAGCGATACGACAATAAATCTATTTAAAATTATTTTGTTGGTTTTCATGACCTTCATATTATATTATATACTAAACTATTCTCACACAAAAATTATAGAATATTATTCTCCATAACTCAATTTATTTACACGTAAATAATAATGATGTTTTTCAAAAAATATGCCGTTGCAGATTCGAACCTCTCAAAATAAACAACGATAAAATATCTAACAACGTTTAGTCAAACACAGTAAAACCTCTCTATAACGGACTCTCTATTAGACAGAATACTCCTTATAACATGTCAATAATCCCTGTTCAAATAATATAATATAATTCTATCACCATATAACGAAAACAATTGTTGGTCCAAGCGATTCCGTTATAGAGAGGTTTTACTGTATATTACTTCCTATATTAATCGTTCAGTAGTTCTAGTGTTTCTCATAGTAGCTCAACTCTTTTACGAGGATTTATATCACTATACATACGATCAAACATATACTTATTATACTTATACCTACATACTATAGTAATATGAACTTTTATACATATATGTACACCGTACACTATAAGATGAGTATACACACACACACACACACCAAAAATAGTATATACCCACAATAATATTATGTACAGGGTGATTTTATTTAGACATTTAGAACATTTCAGGAAATGTCTTATAAAATACAAGACGTTTATAAAACTAGTTTCTACGTTTATAATCATAATAATAAAATTATATATATATATATATTATATTTAATTATATCTATATCATAATAATATTAAGATAATATAATATGTAACATAAAATATATATGCACAACGTTGAACTTTTTAAAATACTAATAAAAATGTTGGAAAGTACCAGTGAGATATTGTTCTTTTCACGATAAAAGAATAATCCTGTACATTATATTCGGTAATATATAAACTATATAGTCGGTAGTCACGTTTGTCAGTCTGAGGGTTCGTACGTGGGATGGCGTGCATAGGTAAATGGGCTATACATATAAGTAGGTACGTCTTATATATATATATATTTAACAGACTAGGCTAGTGTGCGTTTTTCAGCTACGTTTTGGATGTGATTAGAATATAACGCCGGAGAGAAAAATCAACAAAAAAACACCAGTACGATTTTCAAATCGAATTTGTTATACGTAAGAAAATTAAATAGTCTCAATTTTCCTTGACTCTCTTATCAGACTCGGTATTTCCACAAAAATTAACATAAATATACTATACATTCAATGACGATAGTACATAAATCTTTGAAAAATCTTTTTTATCTTAATATTATTTTTTAAGTTTCAAAAGTAATATTTTAAACATTATGTTAATAATTATATAAAATACAAAAAATAATAATATATTATTTCTATTGTTCTTCCACACAATTTGTTTGTTTTTTTACTAACTTCATTGTATTTAAATTAATTTTCAACAGAATCCCAAAAAGCGGAACACTTTTAACGTTCTTTTGTCTGTATACCGAATACCAGCTACAGGTTAATACTGACGTTTTTCTCGTATAAAATAATATATAATACGTATAAAAAAAAAAAACTAGTCGAAAAGTATAGGCGAATAAACCTAGGTACCTAAATATTTGCATTATATTAAGATACATACGCGCACAGCAAACAAACACAAACTTAAAAAAAATATATATAAGAATATAAATTTACATAGCTTAAATACTTATTGAACTCGAACACGAGTGACGCGATGGTTAAGTGCAAAATCCTATTTACGATATAGATCATTCCAATTATTTTCTTCTCCAATGTGGAAGTATCTATAGGACCTATCCACCAAGTCGTTCACTGCCATTTTTTTTTTTTATTAATAATGCATTTTGGAATTTTTAAATATACCTGAAAGTAATATTTTCCAGTTTTTAAATTTTTATACAAATTAAGAAGTGTCTTGTGGTTGTATAAAGTTTTGTTTTTCAAATAAGAACCACCCTTTTTTTACTGTTAATTATTCAGTGGATATTTTTAAAAGTTTTGATGTAATACTAGTTTAAAATTCAAACGACGAGTAGTTTATTTAAATGAGTATACTAAGACAAATAGTTTATTTAAATGAGTTTAGTAAGACAAATATAGTCCTTAAAAATAGTATTAAAAATAAAAAATAATATATGTTATACTGGAACAAGTATTTATTATACTCGAGTCATTTTCACAAATTATAAATACTGTTTGATTAATATTTAGTATTAATTAAGTTATAGCTTTCGTATTTTCTAAACCCATTATCACAGATCTATACTACCATGCATTGTTAAACAATTTATAAGTACGTTATTTTTAGAAAAATTTATTAAGAAATGTAAATTAAGTTTTCAAAAATAATGTAAAAAAGGGCGTTATTACTTGAAAAACTGAAGTTTGTATATTGACAGAACACTTCTTAAATTCTAAAAGTTTGTAAACATTTGAAACCATGGTTAATTTAAAAATTTCAAAAATCCTATTTTTAAAAGCTACTCTATTGAATAAATTATGTCGATATGCATACTCGATAAATCATCTTTTATTATAATATTTAACTAATACTTGCCTATAAAAAGGTTTTTAAGCCCACAATAATACATATACCTAGGTAAGTATATAATAGAAATAAAATAGTAAAATGGCGCTTGGTTACTACACATTCTGAAATGTACGCTTGTAAATATCGATTAAAATTTTTTAATGTGTCTATATTTTTATATTATTAAATAAAATGTACTTATGTCCTATAATAAGTATACTACTATGCGCGTTAGTAGTATCGCGAGTTAAATAGTTAAATTCTATTGTTTTCAATGCGGCATATGGAGGGGGAGGGGATCTCAAAGAACTCGTAAATAACCGCCGCCATGAGCGTATATAATATTATTATACATAAGAAGGTAAATAATCTTGCATTACTATTATTAAACACTATTATACGAGACGCGAAAAAAAGCCGGTGGCGTATTGTTCGTATACAATATTATTATTCCTTTATTTGCCCGACTACGGGGATCCGGTTTACGCGTCCATAGAAAATCGAATATAATATTAATGTCGTGGGTGGCTCCAGTGGCTGTGAAATCGGCGCAGCAGAACGAGGTCTCGCGGGGGTATACAGCACATTATAATATATTATTATTTATTATTATACGTGTATTGTTGTTATGTTATATGATTATATATTATTATTTTTTTACTCGTCGACGGAAGCGTGGTGGTGCGTCGTAAAAAGATCGATTACGCTTCCGTTCTAATCGCAGAGGCGCTATATCATTATACTCGTATGGTTATGACACGATCAAGTCAGTCGACGACGATCCGATTTGTGTATTAATAGCAGTGGGTATAAGGTCAAAACGCACTTATTTCTGTCCAACTGCACTTGGGACATAAAAAAATATAGCGTTTGGATTGCACTCGTCTCGACCATTGCATAAAACCTATTTACCAACGAATTACAGTCGATCGTCTCAAGATGCAAGAACGATATTTTGTATTTAATCAACTTTTAATGTTTATTTCTTTTACTATAAGTCTATAATAGGTACTTATTAATTATACATATATTATGGTTAAAATTTTAACATGACAATAGTATAAAGATATGTATTTATGATTATTTCTAAATTAGTTATGTCGTGTAATTTAATAATGTATCATTGCAATATTATAAATAACAACTATATATATATATATATTATAATAATATATGTTTGTATTACAATATAAAATATATCAAATACAGCAATGTTGGTACATCTCCTAAGACAATGCATAGCGCATGAGGTGAGAGTTACAATGATTTTGATAATTTATTGATTAATAATAATACCTAATGAATAGACATTAGACACATAGGTACATGAAAAAAATTTACAAATATCAACTAAAATGAATATTTTTATGTTATGCTATGGAATGTTGGGATCGAATGCAATTTGAACTTTTTGGTTAAGATAAGAAGTACGATTCGATAATCCTAACAGCTGTGTTTCGTTCAAGCTGCAGTTAGATTCATGGGGACGGAAAGATGCACTTAAAATCAATGATATTATCTGTACCTAGTTACCAGATCCCAATATCCCTTATTTGTTTTCTATTTTTTACCTATGCGCAATGCACATATACCAATGCCTATCCATCACAATCGTACATAACATATAGTAGGTAATATGACACATCTGTAGTTTAAATGACCTATAAGTAACTATTTATAAGTACTATGTAATATTATAGTTTCTAAATTGTAAATATTTAATCATGTAATTACAAATTAATAATTATTTATCTATAAAAATAATATATGTCAATATTTGGTACTTCAGGCAATTTTCTAATACTTATGACGCTTATCCAAATATGTAAGAGCATTTTGTAATTGAAAATGAGATACCACTTTATTGGCCACAATATATTATAACAATACAATATATAATATAATATGCGTTTACATCATTGAGGAAGCTGCTGCGAATGCTAATCCTGCTAATGGACAACATGGCCGATTAAACTATATAATAAATATAATCAGGTATCGATGTTTAAAACGATTGATGAACATTTTTTTTCTCATCAAATATAGTTAGGTGGTTATAGGTAATATTGAGCGCGGCACGACCTTATTACTGCATCGCTAACAACAGACCTGTAGACGACTATACTAATATTTTCCGTGATCGATCCGAGGTTGTATACACGGAAAAATGCAAAAGGCAATATAGTATATCAATAAACGTGAACCTTATTGTTTTTTAATGTTTGGTCCCCACTACCCACACGATTATATCGCTCGTTTTGGCTGCCATCGAGAGTTATATTCTCTATTCGTATTAGGTATATGCATTTTTGTTTTATACTTAAATTCCCTTCTCTCCTTCACAATCCGTTTGGTGCAATCGCAAATCGTGTACGCTACTGCAGCATCCGAGTGTAGTAGCAGAGATGACGTATAATATATAATATAATATAATATAATATACGCACACGAGTTGACCATTTTCGGAGGACCACATTCCGCAGACGACTACATGGACGGCAACGACAGTACTATGATGACGGGCAGAGAGGGAACGCGACCAGAGACACACGGCACAAAGAAGAACTGCTTCGGCGTAGAAAAAAGCGACAAAAAAAAAAAAAATGGATAAATTCAACCTTCACCGTCCATTCGCTTCGCCCTCGCCATCCGCTCGCGCGTTTTGTATGAGCGCGAGCACGCGCTCGCGGATTTAACGAAGAATCCAAAAAATGTCGATCTCCGATGACCATCACCGGAGAACTATCTTATTAGTTATAATTATAACGCATATCTATCCTGCAGCCAGTTAATGTACGTGTAAGTATCGGCCATATGTTGACGACTAGCTGTTTGCTTTTCGGTTAACGACGAGGGTTAAAATTTCGACGGGCAGAAACAATTCCCCCCCCCTGATAAATCAAGTCTTTCACGACACAATTGAACGCCACAAGAAACTAAAAACTTTTATAATTTTATAGAACATCATTATTCATTATATTTATCGGCATCTCGATGTGCAGATTGAATTGATATAATATTTTAATTTTTATATTTTTTTATTTTAAACAAACATAATAAGAATCATTATTATATATTATTATATATTAAAATTCATAAACTTGGTAAATTTAGTTCGTTAAACTGATAATACGTGTTCTATAATATGAGTTAATAAAGTTAGGTAATATAATATATCAATGATAAATATATGATGTAATTAATACAAAGAAAATTAAACAAAATTACTGATTTTCTATTAATTATTGGCGGTTTTAATTTCAGCTTTCATAGTTACCTATAGTATATGAATAAATTATATTAAGTAATTTATATTTATTTTTCATCAATAATAATACGTAAATCACATCATATTTCTTTATAATTGAGTATCGATGAACTTAAATACAATACTTTATGAGTTTAATCATCAATTAATCGTATGGTTTGTTTCGTTCAACGCCGCATATTAAGATAACAATCAATATCCTGCTCATATGAACTGTTAAATAATTATTGTGCTTTCAATTAGAGTGTTTAGAGACTTTATTACGTTTTATAACCGCGCATTCAATAAATAGATAAATATATTGTATAGACATTAATAATATTGTGTATCTCTTATGTAAAAAAAAAATCTATGAACAAAGAATACGCATATTTTATGATATAAAATTAAAAAAAAAAAAACATTTTTTTGACATCATATTATGTATATTTATAGAAGTGATAATAACTTATAAGCCATAAAGACGAGCTATAGTAGTATGTTCTTTACAGTAAGTCTTTGATCGCGTAAAAATAAGCACCACATAACTCTGTAATTATAGTGGCTACATGTATTTTGATAATCCAGGATTCGTTAAATCGTTAACTTAACTTAGAACCTCGTAAGTATTCTGTACAACATTAATAACGTTACGTCAATGGCAGATCCAAAATAGCCATAAATACATTACGCTATACAGATGTCGATTAGTACACAATTATAGGTAGGTACATATGCGCTATATTATTATATGTTGTATGCGAAGTATCAGCGTTGATCGGAAAGTTTCTGATAACGCGTTTTAGCTCTAACGTACGGCCATCGAAGTTACATAACATATTGCACCAAGCTAAGTTAAGTTTAGTCGCTATATTATAAACACTACTGCAGTAATGTTTTCCAAACTTTGTGTCACGGTATCCCACTATACAATGTACAGTGTACACTCTTATTAGGACGAACCCAGCCCTATAGAGACATAAAAATAAATTTATTTTTATTTTGAAATCTATTTGATGTCAATATTTAATTTATTGATACTTACTTTTGGTGTAAAACTTCGCCAAACGTAGTACATGTGACGTAAGTGATGTGATAGTATTATAATACATAGCAGAAGGGCTTCTAAAATTATATTAATTATAGTTTAGCGTTTAAGTTTTTCAGTTTTGATTCATAAAACTACAAAATAAGGTTTCTAGTCTTGGTTTTAGTAAATACTGTGATAACGTTCAAAGGTAGTAAATGGTTTTTTAAATACGTAAACAAGATAAGAAACCTAAGTGTTTGCTTTTTATCACTTAATGTTGTTTATCTTATGTACGCTTTAAAAACCACTTTGTACAGGTATCCATTATTCAACTAAAACCTTTTATAGTCATTGAAGAATTTTTTAACTAAATTTTATATTAAAATGAATGATTACTATGTATTAATCTACTTAATTAATATAAAATATAAATTCTGAGTAAAACAATGAATGAATTGATTATACAATGATGTTTTTTTTTTATTTGTTCCTATGCACATAATAAAATATAGTCAATAAAATGCTTTGATTTTCAATATAGAGATCGGTTTTAAATAATGAAGTGCATCTAGTTTATACTTTAAAGAGGTAAAAATTAAAAATTCACAGTACACAAATAAAATATATATTATTATTTAAACACTAATAATATTATAAATGTGATATTTTTATTTTACTATTATACTAAAAATAAAATAAATTACCTTTTATTATCTACCCTATATATATTACCCGTATATTGGCTTATATTTATTGCCCTTAATTTCCAGTTTCATATTTTTATTTAAGTACTTAATTTGTAAGTATGTTTAGTTCAACAATTTCAATAGTCGTTATATTTCCTTTTGCTGAAGACTATAAGTAATTACTATTATTAAATTCACGATAGAAGTTCAAAATAATAATTTAAATATTTTTTTTAACGGAAAAAAGTTATTAATACCTATATGATAAGTAAAAATATGGTTAAATTAAAACTTTTTAATAAATTAATTAAGTAATTAACACTTTTTGGCTTTCATTAACAATATAGTTTTATAGAACAATTAAAAACAAAATTACTTCGTTTTACATGAATCAGAAAAAAACATTCTCTAATAGATTGTAACAGTTAAACTTAAATTGCATAAAATAATTATTCTAAAATAAATAATGGTGCCTGTGTTACACTAGTTTAAAAAACTGAGCTAAAATTACTTTTAATGGTAATTTCAGTGCAAAAAATAGTATATAGGCTCATTTGATCAGATTCTTATTGAATATTATTCAGAAGATTCTGGTTTTAAGTTCTACAGCTTGATTTACATATCATTGATCAAAATGACATAATAAATATAACTGTCTTATTACTAATATATCAATTTAGTATCCGATGACTGTCAATCAACACAAAATATATTATAATGCAGCTGGTAAACCGCTTTAAATATTTATATTGAATTTTTCTTCTAATAATTTATTTTTTAAATTACTTAATATTTTTCTTTATATTTGTGAGCGATCGTCGACTAGTCACTACATAATATTTTCAATCAATGTTTTGGAATACACGCTCGCAATAATTTAGCACCATTACAAATTCATGATAAATTGCATTTATAATTGATTACTAAAATATTTTTGAGTTTTTACAGCAAAATAATGCATTTCAAATTATTTAATATTTTGGGAGATATATAAGAAAAATCAATTTTTTTTAATAAACTAAAAGACTTAACGTTTTATTCTTTTCTTAATACAATTTAAAAATATTCAATATAATATGAACATTTATTTAGAAATTATATACGTAAATTTATATTTTGTGATTTCTTCACTATATTAACAAATTTAACAAAACATAATTTAAAATCATATAATTCAACTCAAATTGTCAACTTTTAAGATTTTTTTACGTCTGTTATTTTTAATGCAAACCATATCTGTGTATTAGTTTTTTAAATATTGTTAATTTCATCTGTATAAGAGAATAATTTTCATTTTACAATATTGTTCCATAACAAGTGGTAAAAAATTGAATTTCTAATAAAGAAAATAAACTTTGTTTAATACTATGGCAGTTCATCTTTTCATCGAACACACCGACAGGTCAAATCAATAACATAGAAAGAACCTTATCGTTCTCGTAATTCACATAAAACGAGTTTCCGATTAAATCATATTATTATTATTAAATTTATTTAGATTGTTGCTATAAATTTATATTTAAATTTGAAGCATAAAATAATAATAACCTTACTAACACTAAGTTGTGAAAAATAATTATTAAATGGTAGATACATGTATAGTTTGATAAAAAAAAAAGTAATAATAATAAAAAATGAATATTTTATTCCGATTTTAATAAATATTTTTTTATTTAATAAAACGCATTATGATTCGTCTGAAGACGCTTGTTTATGGAATTTTTGGCTTAAAATACACGCCAGTATTTTCGGTCGATTTAGAACGCGTTTGAGCGGAAGACATCGTTTACAAACCACTTATTACAATATACCTATATAGTATATACACATAATAATATGAACTTAAGCGAAATTCGTACTATATACAACTATTTCCATATATTCCTAAGTGCAATATTCCGGAAAAGGCGATGAATAATCGTCCGTCAAATATCAAGAATATACCGTTGCATGTACGTGATTGATTAAAAACTACATCATGACATATTATAGATGTGCAATACCTATGTAATATTATGTTCGAAGCAAATGTGGTGTTCAAAATAATACTTCGAAATTCAATCTGGTTACTCGTGCTTAAAAGTTTGACATCGTACATGATAAATATATAGGTATAAACAATAGCGTAACTTGGTAAAAACTGGAGGTGGAAGGTAAATAATTTATTCACCAAAATGAAACAATAACCACAATAATCTATTTGTTTATTTTTGTTCAAGACCATTTTATAGCTTAAAAACATCGTTAAATAATATTGAGTAATTGAGTAACTATTCTCAATTTTTCCTCGGCATTTACTTTTTACGATAGAATCTGTATTTTGAAATAAGAACGTTTTCGATAAAACGTGATACGAAATATTTTAACACGCTTACAACAAACTCTGAGCATTTACGTACATTATTTTTTATACCCGGAATATTATTATATTTAATCTCTACAAACATTCAAGGTCCACAAATAAAGTTAAAATTAAAAAGTAGGTACACTATCCGTCAAACCTCGAAATGGAATGTGACTTATTTGAAAAAAAAAAATGTTGAGATTCCATAAAATTATTTATAATTACTGCATTTGAAATTAAACGAATAGCTAGAATGTCCCATTACTAATTAAAATACAGTGCGTTTACCCGGAAAAAATAATTTAATCGATTAATTGCATACACTATTAGATACTTTTTTTTTAAACCCATATAGTTTTCTTATCAAAATTAATTTGAATCAGTTGCAATTTATATAACATTTCAATTCCAACTTGACAACAAATTATAACATAAGTAACAAATACTTACAATACATCCTACGTCCATGAGATATCGTAACTTTTTTAAAAAAATTTATTTTTGTTGTCTAAATAGCGACGAGAAAAAGAGTGTTCTTCGGAAAAAATGATACTTAAGACAATTGCAAAAAAATCCTCCATAGAGCTAATAAACGCTCAAAAGGTTTTCTTTTTTTTGCAATCGTAATCATAATGAAGGGAAACTTTACGCCGTTTTAAGTATTCTTAATCCTCTTATGTTCAGTCGACATCCGATTCTGAGTGGTGCGCTGGACATTGATAAATTGTTTCTCTCCCCTTATATTAAATAATATATTCTCAGTCTAATATCATCCGTTTCAGACGGTCCCCCTAGGTCTTTCATTACTCAAAATATACAACTTTTGTTATATGCCTCACTACAATATTATTCCGTCTGTCCATTATTTCATTAATTTCTCAACACATTAAATCGACGTCTCCCAACGAAAAAAGTCGTAACTTCATTTTTACAACTATATTCAGAATATAATTTTAAAGTTTTTAGAGTTGATTTCTTATTTTGCATTTCAATTCTTTTTATTAAAATGAATATTTTAATTTATAAGATTATCGACAATGAATAAATTTGGTGTAAGATTACATTAAAAATCGACTAATATGATGAAAGGGGTCTGTAGTGACAGACTTTATTTCTATGTATTTATTTTTAATCTTTTAAGAGTTCATGTGATAAATTTTATTTTAAATGACCTGGAGAGTTTTTAAGGTGAGAAATAGAAAAAAAAAGATTAAACAACATAGTAGATATTTGATTGTATCTATACTGTAGAAAAGTAGTTTTTTATATTATCAAACGAGCGCAAATGTACAACATAGCAAATAGTGATTTTTACTTTTAATGTCCTTTTGAAGAGTGGTATTGCTAATGTGTTACAAACAATTAGTTAATAACTTTTTTTTTTATTAGGAAAATCGAAGCAAACTATGATTTTAAACTTAAGTCGGTCTCAAATCATATTACGGAATAATATTTGTACGGATATTTTAGCTTTTTAAGTTATTAAGCTTATGAAAAACCGTACACCGTACGAGTTACACCGTTTTTCTCCGTTAGGGAAAGCTGTAGGTAATATAATAGTATTATTTATTATCATAAGAATTTAGTAATTACGATGATTTATTGGGTCATGGCACCCAAAGTATAGCCGTAAGTGCTATAATTCTTAGACTTTGAGCCATTGATTCGATGACATATCATATTCAAACGGCACGACACCCGGGAAAAATAATAATAATTAGTGAAATTGATGAATACAAATTATACTTAATTCGTCTACGGTGTTTGCGCAACGCGCGCCGAGCGGCCACAATATAACGATCGCGGTGTTTTATTATAATATTATATTACAGGTCCTGTCGTAGGATTTCGACACGTGAAAATTAAAATATAATGTAATCTGGTCGTGGTCATCGCCGTGTGCTCGTATCCACGTCTTAGCGGCGTATTCGATAATTTCTCGCGAGATCGAAAAAAAAAAAACTATACATACATAACACACAGTATACATAATATAAATATCGGTACCCACCGCCGACCTCGGGGTGATGGTAGCGAATTGCCACCGGTGATGATTAACAATAATGGTAATAATTCCTCCGTAAAATAATTTCGACACGTCTATGCTTATATTATTATTATACTATTATACGTCTATGTTGCGTACGCGGGACCGGTTCTTTCCGGTTGCCACACACACACACACACACACACACTGATCGCACTGAGCGGCAGTTTAACTCTTTCGTGTTTCGTTTCGTTTTTTAAACAATTTTTTTTTTTTCGTTTGCCAATAATTCGCACCGGCTTAAAGAGGGCCGCGCCGGAGAAAAGGTCACCCGGCGACGTCTACCACCCCTCCACTAACTCGAGCCCCTCTCGACCACTCGTTCTCCCGCCATCTTCACACACACACACACACAACCCGCCCCTTCGCGCAACAACAGCTAGCAGCAGTAGCGGAGTAGAGTGTCTGGCCGTCTAGACAGATCGATATTATTTCGTGTATATATATGCGCGCACTCGGCCTCGGGGAGAGTACATAGTGGTGGTTCCATCCCTATACATATTATATATATATATATATTTATTTTTGTTATCGTGAGCAAGTCTGCAAAGGGGTGCGCCGCAGTGGCTGTATACGTAGAATACGCCGTACTATGCGTAAAACGTAAAACGCAGAGCGTGTTTTCGACGGCCCGTGTTTTGAAAGCGATCAACGATCAATCAGTAGACCGCTATTTTAAAAAAAAAAAAAATTTTCGATCGTCTAATAATCTCCCGAGGCGCAGTCATTGAGACCTACCTTATAGCTATGGCGGTGTATTCAATTTATAAATTTTAATAGCTTCGTGGCTGGATTACTACGCTGCAATAGGTACCTATATATTTATTATTACAATCGGCTTCTTGAATAAGTATAATATAATATTACTATATAATAGTATAATGCAAATTTCTGACCGTAAAACGTATTTGATGAGGACTTGTTGTCGATTCTATTTGGTCTTACTAAAATCGTATTAAATGTTTTTTTTCTTCTATTAAATTGCAGTGATCCCTATCACATTTGCTATATGAGTAAAAAAAAAATATATCATTCAACTTATGCAAGTTGAGTTCAATAGAAAAAAAAAGTAAATTAGTTACTAAAATTATTAATAACACTCATTTTTTGTTTTTTTTTAACGTAGTAAATACCAGATTTGTATAGAATGAAATCATAATAACTAGGTACGGTATATGTTATTATTTAATTATCAATGTCGATAAGAAGCCAATTAACTGTAAACCAGTAAAGCAATAACGTCTTATAAAATTTTAATATTTCAAAGTTGTATCGACTTATAATATACGATCATCACTTGTAAGACATAGTTTTATTTAATTTTTTACTATGTGCTCAAGTTTAAGATCTTGAAAATTATATGAATCATTAATAATTATATATGAGATCTTACATAACACTAAAATGAGATCGTTATTACTTTTCTCTAATCAAGAAAATGTACAAAAGTCTATATAAAACAAACAATAATATTTTTTGACTCCATACGGAAGTAATTACCTTAATTTAGATAAAAGTATATAAAATAATTGTCAATAAAATATGAATGCGAACGTCACATTATAAAAATCAAGTTATCGTAATTATAAACGATATTATATATTATTATAATAGTGTATAATTTTTTATATAATATATGTACAGTATGATAGGTACATAAATACTAAAACTAACTCAAATATCATATAATAATAATATTATATACCCCCGAAGGCCAATTATTTACAAGGAGGATATTAGAAAACCTGATTTTCGTGTAAACTTTTGTGTTGGCCCGAAACCATAATTTTATGTAAATTTATCAATGTAAACATTGATTTGTTATAATAATAATAATTCACAGTAGCTCAATTATAGTGTACATTTTCGGTGCGTTTTCGATACGAAGTTATGGTAACTACTAACTATACCATATAAATTATTATAGTACCATTATATCATTATAGTATGTATAATTTAATAACAAATGCATATAATATTATATCGTAGTTATAAAATGGTCTGAAAAACAAAACGTGCTACAGCCGCACGTGCTTCAAAATGGTTGCATGTCAAAACAATAATAATAATAATAGTAATAACAGCAATAACTATAATAATATGTCCAATCAAAAAAGTATCTTTAGTTTAGAAAAGTGGTACTAATCAAAATAAACTTTCTATATTATATTATATAGTGTCTGTGTGGGTATCTTATATTATCTAAATACAATTTAATGCAAATTTTGGAGTATTTTGGTAAAATAAAAAAAGAAATAAAAATAAGAGTATCCACACTATATACAGATATATCGCCATATCGGTACCTACGTCCTATATAGATAACGTCTTGTGACTAAACATACTATCACATATCACATAATAATACCTATCTTATCTCGTAATATATTATCTTTCCGCATAAGCAACGGTTTCGTTTATGACGCGATGGTAACATTCTCCGTGTTGCGCACATATGGTAATTCTCTCCGAGTCGTATAAAACTCAAAATGACTCTCAGCCATAAGATATAAAAATTTTAAAACTATAAAAATACATATATATAAACGTATATCGTTTCCGTATACCATAATGTCTAAGTATAGGTACTTAAACATTTAAACTAATTAATTTATAAAGGAAACAATTGGAGTGAGCATGCTAGGCGAATCACTCTAAATTATATGCCTATATATATTTAGCGTTTTAAGTAAAAATACGTATCTGAAGTGAACTATTTTTTTCTTTGTTTGTGACTTTCAAACAAGTGTTTGATTTATAATCATGAAAGGTGCAATTAATGATTTTAAAAAGGTGCACATCACAAGTCATTTGAATAATTTTAAACCCAATTAAATATATATATATTATATATATATATTAATTCAAAGTTCGTCAAGTTCATCAATTAATGAAACTTTTTATTGCTACTCAAGAAATATCTCAATATTGTTTATAATACGCAGTAGAAAAATTTCAAGCAAGACCAGCCCCCGCGTTCCCACATTTATTGGTCACTGAAAAATATATCAACGGATTTCCGGCTGTGGTCGGGGAACTATAGTTATCGAAAAACGAAAATCACTCGAGTGTATATGACGGTTTGCGTACTATTAAAAGAGTATAAAAATATAAAACATACAATAATAGGTATACCTAAGCTCGCGTACACATGTTATATAACACAGGTTAACTATACCAAATCCCTTCAAGTGCACGTGTGCGGCGTGCAGCGCGCTCGTTGACCGTCGTGACTGGAATTGTGATGAAATGAAAACTATACAGGTAATAACTAATTCAAATCTACTGGAAAACTGTATTCCATTCAATTAATATGTTTAAATAATATTTTTGTGAAATGTTTTAGGTTCTGATCAGAGTAATGAATGCATTGATTTTATAATAATTTTTAAATATTATATTGAAATGTATCAAAAATCAAATTGTGTAGTAGTATACGCAATCATAGCTTATAATTAATCTCTCTTTCCCTATTCTTGATCTCAATGAATTCATAAAATTTTAAAATAAATATAACAAAAAAAATACGTTTTTTCCACAAATGATAATATCCATTTAATTATTAGATTGTATTAAAAATATATTTACTAAAAATGAAATCGTTTGTAATAATCTAGTAAGCTTAAAATTGTTGTATGATCAATGAGAATATAATTATAATATATAGTTAACATCACAACTTTGCCAGCTTCAATTCTATTTAATATACTTGTGCAGTAGTATATTGAAATGATTTTGCCTGCTATTATAATCGGTTGACGGTACGGTGTAAGTTCTTGATCGTGGGTTTTTTATTTTTAAATTTTAAATATTTTCTTCTCTTAGAATAAGTTACGTCGCATTTATACAACCGCCCGCCGCGGCGCTTGATATAAATAATTGTAAATTCCAGCAGAAGTGGAATTTGCACGTGAAATAATGATAATATATAAAGAATACGTAAAATGAAAACCAATTCGCCCGAGTGCGAATCTACAACGAACACACACACAAACTGCACAATCATAATATATATATATATATTTATATTTATTTATACAAATCACCAAGAATTCACTACTATAGCCACTAGACGCTAATTTATTCACAAACGGTTTTTTTTTGTCGCGATTTTTTTTTTCTATTGACTTGACATCAAACGACTAAGTTTATTATGCGAGACCGCCGACGCTCCGCAGCTCTCGATAAATTTTTACCAAAAACCCAGCGATAACATCCGTGAAACTGCATCAAATAAGCATTTTTTATAAGAAAATAATACAAATAACGATTATAATCGTGTCGCAAGTGGAATGCGATGTAATTTTTAAAACAACGAACAGAGCAATATTTAAAAATGTTTAATGGGGAAGGAAGGCAGACATTGATAAAATTTAAACAAAATTAGAAACTACAGTCATAATGTCGTCAGTTATACGTAGAGAAACAATAATTACAATTTCTACAACCAGGTTCGGATGGTAAAGGGATAAGCAACAAAAATAAAATGTATAATTAATTAATATTTATTGTTTAACTATACAGTACGTAATACATAAATTACAGAAAATGATCACAGAAGGCAAGGTTATAGCAATTTTATCCTTCCCTTAAATACTCCTCTAACGATAGAAACACATAAATGTAATCGACATTGATACTACAGTGATCATTTCATGGCATTTAAATTATACATATATTCCGTATTCATCGCAAACTAACAGTATGTATGCATCGATTAAGTATTTACTAGCATGAAAATATTGGTAAGACAGACATTCTTATGTATAATATCCTCTATACGGTTATTGATCAAAAAGTGCAGTCGATTTTTTAAAATATATTGTTTTAAAATCGTAAACTTTAAAATCCAAATTCACTACAAGTAAATCAATCTGATAGAAGAGCAGACTATAGTTTATCCATTGTTATATTTATTTATTGGAAAAATAGATTTTACTATCGATATATTCACATTAATTTATACAAAATATATATATTTTAAACGTGTATAGTTATATGGAATAATAAATTATTTATACATTATACCTATAAGGAATATAATATTACTTCATAAGAAAATTAAATATAACTTTACATCTTATAATAACATAAAGTCTTAAATATAAATTTGGTGAATTGAATAATTATTTTCGGGACTTTTTGTTCTACAGTAAAATAAAAAACTAAAATATTTTTTAATTCAGACTGCTTATCTTTTGACACTGTTCCGACCTTCTCATCCGTGATTTTGTTTGGACTAGCACTGATTCTGTTAGCTTTTAAAAATAAATAAAAATGTATAGTTCGTGTATGAATATACTATGTTGGTATTATGGTGTGAATATTATAGGTTTATTTTAATTCAAAATGTATATTATTATTATGACTCCAGAAACCTATTCATTCGAAAAGTTGATTTTTTCAACTTTAAGAGACATATATTTACAATAAAAATTACTTTTTTTAATAAATTGAAATATAGTAATTATTTATCAAATATTATACAATATAACAATAAAAATGATGTTAATAATTTATTGTATTGTATACTTATTATTTATTTTTATTCGCAGTTTTGTGTGTATTATTTCCAATTAAAAAAAAAATTGATTTTATATTTTCCACTGAAATAAAAAAATATTATATTATCATTCATTGATCGTGTTTTATGTTTTCTTAATAATATTTTTGTGTACAAAAACATGGACCAAACAATCGATGAAACATTCACAATTGATACATGAAATTAGTGTATTTTATACACTAACTAACTCAGTTTTCAAAATATACTCGTATTTTATTATATTATCTCATACAATTTGTTGATGTTAACTTTTTTTTTAAATATATAGTTATTCAATTGTATACTTATAAATGTAATAATAATTCACTTCGGAAATAAATTCCTAACATGTTTAAAAAAAAAAAAAAAATCAAAGCAATATAATTTGATCTAACTATGTTATATGAGTATATTTAAGATGAGCTTGTTTCTGTATGTTTAATTTATAGGTAAAGTCGTTTACTTGTTTACTAATTAAAAATTTAATAAGAATAAAATGAATAAGTACTATAGTAAGACACTATTAAAACATGATGAAAAAATTATGTAAAATAAATGTAGATTTAAATATTTTAACGTCATGTGTTCGGCAGTTAAGCAATTATTTAGTGCAGATAAGTGATAACGAATCTTTGAAAGATAACGTTGACTAACGATGTGTATCTCCGATCTATTACTTAAAATATTATACTAAGTTCTATTAGTTATACTTAGTTTATAGTTAATTGTATAACTGTACAAGTACAATTTTAATTTTACATTCTGAGCGAATGTATTTTATATTGGTATTATTTCGACGACCATCGCTTGAAACAACTCGTCAAAGTCCAATTGGAGACTTGATTCACCCCATGGCGCAATGTGTGGGTTAGGTATTTAATGCACACCCAGCTATGATGCACTACGATGATTTTTACTGTAAAATAATATTATGAGGTATATGTAATACATATTCGATTGGTCTGTGATATACGATGCAACGTAAGTATCATTGGAATTTCGGTTCGCGGACAATCGATCGGCAATCAATACATCGTCGTCGACGGTGGCAGTGGCATCGGTGACTCAGAAAACCTGTATATCCATCGAGAGTAAAATTCTGGGAACCTTTCCTGTTTCCAAGGTAAAGTCTTTCGCTCCTATAATAGGTAAGTACATATAATAATATATAGACACCATGTAGGTTATATATTTTATCGTTATTACTCATTATTATTTTTTCAACGCGAAACGATTCGCAATATAATATACCGATTTTTACGCGCCCGAACACTATAGTGCGTCTACTACAGATATATAGTAGTTTGCAGTTACTGGTTACTTGCTGTAGCGACCACCTAATAGTTTTATATCCGCTGAAAGTTTGTTGTACTAAATATTATACTATAATTGTTTATTATAAGCTGTCACAATGCGGCCAGCCAACCTTCGATAGTTTAATTTCGTTCGGTTGCTCGTAAATTAATTGCCAAACATAATACCTCGGCACCGTGTATAGGTAAATAATTTGATTCGTAGGCACATATTATAATATATTATGAAGAAATATTGAAGTGCTGTAACTTCTCAGCGTGTGACGAAAATTATTTAGAATGTGGATTTTTATCATTATTTTGATAGTACTTTCATAATATGTAAGGATAGGTATAATAGGTATTATAAAATAATATATTGTTTGCAATACTATACGAAAAGCGAGTTATTAGTTATTTACTAACTATAATTATTATACAGCTAAATATTGATTTAAATCATTCATTTTATATTTATATTTAAAAGTTATGAATATTATATCGATAATCGATAAATTTGACAACATATGACACATCTTCATTTATTTTTATTTAGTCTAACGTAATTTAATTAAAGTTACGAAAAAATCATTTAAAGCTTTCCGGGATTAATGTTTAACAATACTAATAAATTATAAAATATTATAATTATGCTCTATATATAATATAATATAAGTATAAAGTTCTTGGTAACTAGAACTAATCACCTTTGTATTTAAATTCTGAAAAACAAGTTTTTAAATACCATAATAAATTTCTTTAGAGTTTCAAATGAAAGTTTTTACTTTCCAGAAAACCTTAATACTTAAAACACAAACTTTAGTCCGTATTACCATTAACGATCATTAACTGTTAACTTTAAACTTGAAGGATTTGACAAGCTTATTATAATGAAGTGTAGATGTTTCGAAAAAAAATAAGTAAAACGACACGTTAAACTCTAATCATTATTAGTTATAATTATTATCCTTATAAACGGACTCCAGCAGAGTCATTTACTTGTATATCTTGCACAACAGGATAAATACTATGCCCGACAACGTTTTACAAACCATTATAATAAAACCTTAATGGTTTTCATTATTTATCTTTAAAACAATTAAAAACTTCTTAACGACGAGTAAATCAAACGTAGGATTAGTTTAATAGGTATTTACATTTTTTTTTAAGTTTTATAATATTATTGTCATAAGTATAAAATGGTTTTGAAAATGATATAACATAATATTTTAATAATAAGAAAACACGCTTCACTATGTCGGATAGATTAGATGAACTGTGACTTGTGTCAGTATTAAATGTCAAAGATAGACAATATTTCAAAACGAAAAAAAAGCCCTCCTGTAAACACAATGAATAAATAGAGTATTTATATATTTTTATAGTATTATGTATCCGTCAGAAATAGGTATAGTTTTAGAAAAACACTTATAGATTTCAAAGAATTATATATCAGTGACATTTTCGTTCCGACTAATCATTACGAGTGGTACAATTTATAAGGTATAATATATGGCATGCAGTATATAATAATAATAATTAACAAGATACTAGAGTAGTTGTTTCATATATTGCATTCTTTTAGTTTAAAAAAAAAAAAAAACGAGTTCAATTGACTACGACCGTTGCAGGATTTTCAAACTTTGACATATTATATTAATATAATATATTACGCGTGTTCGAGTTAATCTATGACAAATGATTCATTACTACTATTAAAATAATTATAAGCAATTTGTGAATAGAAAGAATTTATAAATGAAATCTAAAAACATATTTTATTTCAATATAATATAGGTATAATACGTAGGCTGATTATCAAGAAAGCAATTTTTTTTCAATAATGTTCTTATTACAAATTTGATTTTTGAAATTTTTAAGTATTCTTAAAAGCAGTATTTTTAAATTCTTAAGATTTTTTTGTATTAATTAAGGAATTTCGTATGGAAGTTTAAGCTTTTGTTTTATATATTAGGTACTTGTGTATCAATTGTGTGTAAATTATGATTATATTTCCGCTTAATTTTCGCATAGAACATTACCACCTATAAGCTATCACAATGCATTGCAAGTCATTAATACTCATACTTACCAACCACAAACTATACCTTATGAAAACTACACTAATACCACACTATCAATAGTATTTGCACCTGTACTTTAACAATAAAATATATTATCACATATATCACTGAAATGTAAAAAACCTGTTTTTGACTGCTACACTTGTTAATTACTCTGAGATACTCTCTTTTTTCAAAATTAAACCTATTTAATAACTTAGATACTATAAAATGTTCGCAAGTAGAAAACCGTTTCGGCAAATAGTGTAATAATGAAATTCATTTCCGATAGCAGAAAAGTCTTATGAATTATAAACATAAAAGACTACATATATATTACTTACGTAGATAGGTAATGTATAGAAAAATAATCAAAAAAATCAATTAATCCTTTGGAAATATGTACAGTGGGCCTATACGCTATAATATCACAATGAAATAATTATTATTCAGTCATATTATAACAATATACGGGTATGTGTAAATAGTACATCTTCCAGTGTCATGGGGCTTATTAAAATATATTATGTTCGACTCCTCCACGCGAGAGTGTAAAACAAAAAATAAACCCATCGTGATAAAATATCCAAACACTGTACCGTGCGTTTTTTTAATATGTTATAGTCTGTGCCGTTTCTCTGAGGAGATAATCGTTTTCGGTTCACACACAATATACGACGGTGAATGTAATACATAAGTGATTTTTTAAGTATATCCGATAGGACTTGTATGTATATGTACGGATACGGTATCTTGTGTACACGGTCGCGCCCATATTTATTTAATAATTTATTCTCTAGCGGAGAAAACGCAAAGATATAGAAGTAAAGAGAGAGACAGATACAAACACAAGCAGAGACTTATTATGCCTCGATAAAAGTTACACAACTATAATGATTGTATTACTGCACGTTAAACGCTGCTTAAACGTTATCATACAATGAACCAAACTGTTTTTGTCAAGTCTACAAGCGAATAATTTTTTCGAACAGTAAACGAATATCATCTCAACTGAATTCGATTGTCTTACTAAACAAAAAAAAAAAGTTGACCGTAGTCTCTTTCAAATTCCATAAGATAAAATTATCATTGTTACGATAGTTTTTCATTTTCGGTATTTACCGTTTTTAACTGTACCAGTGCGATAATTTTCACTATATTGTATTATCGTTGAATTAAATTTTACATCTCACACGGTTATTTTAACCTCAAGACAATTTATGATCAATCAGTATAATATGACGAATATAAAAAAATGTTGATATATTTTTGGCGTTGTAAAAGATTTCAAATAAATAATAATATCGTATATAAATTCAGATAATTTTACTTTGATTCATAGTCGATATTTTCAAGTATATGTATAAAATAATACTAAAATTATCAATTTAAAACTTTAAAAATGTTGTGGTTAAAAAAATAATGAATTACAATTAGGAAATAATGGTAATATAGACAAAAAAATCAGGAATTTATTTCAAAAATAAATTCTTGCAACTGGAAATTAGAATCCGCGCACGATGCATAATAATATGTAAAAATTTTCACATGCAAGTTCAAACAAAAAAAAAAATACATTGATATATTGTAAATTCCTTGCGCAAATAATAAAACTTGAAATATTTTAGTAGCTAAATGACTAAAAAATATGGTCCAACATTAAAATTATGAAATTTAAACAAATTCATTTTTTATTTAACTCAAATCTATAGCTGGTCTGACAACATAATACATGTAATTGGCGTGGTTAACATATTATTTTGTTTTCTTTTGCTGTGTATTAGAAAATGTCAACTAAATTTTAAAGCATTTATGTATCTATTTTTTTCTTACGTAATAACAAACTACGCAGCTGTATTCAGTATTGTACTATTACATAATTTTTAAAGGAACTTACCAAATCCTGATAACGCAGTGCGTCTTCTATCTAGATATAACGGAACTGTCGAAACACAATATTGTTATTTTAAAGAACGTTTTTTTTTTTTTTTGACAAACAGGCCTCCGGGGCTGAACTTAATCTTGAGCCATCTTTTATATGACAAAATTACCTTTTTTTGTTGAGGGTCAAGCCAATTTTATATGATGCGATGTTTTAGTGAAAATTTAACTGATCACTGTAATCCTATTTTGTACCTATCATTGGTGATCGAAGCTTTCTCGTAATGACACAAATAATACAATATAATTAATATTGTCCTGCACGCGTGTTATAGTTACAATAGTTACATAATAATATTATTATACCAATTTTATATGTGCCAATAAATTTCATTCTGCGGTCCGAACCAATGTTATCGGCACCAATTATAACGTAAACTTCCGGTCCCGCTGCACAGGATCTCACCATCGTAATTAGCCGTAGTAGGTACAAGGTACATACTCGTGGAGCAATGCTTCCGTATAAAAACAAAATAGTTATAATAAAAAAGTCATAATAATAATAATAAAAACACTCGGGTTACATATTAAGAAACTATACGTGCGCATTGTTATTCACCCGGCCGTTTATAATGAACGACGTCCCTCGCTCGAATGTGTATAATATATTAATATAGTTGTTGTGCATCGTATAATTTATTAATTTTTATAAGGTGATTCTTTTATCATTAAACTTCCATTTTATTAGTCTAATGTATGTTTTTAAAACTATTTTATTAATTTTAAATAATAATATATTATTAATATAATATTAATTTGATTATATGTCCCGAAAGATAATATTTTTATAAGAATTTTTATATGTAAAAACATAATTTTGTAACAGCAGTTATTTATTAATGGCTATAATATGTTTAGACAACTGGTTATTGCTGAAACAATTCGCTAGTAATTTGCTGTCCATTCCATTCGCCGCTCGACTAAAATTCAAATGTTTCAACTGTCTATAATATTATAATTACAAACATTCAATATTGTGTGATAATGGATTCAAAAGAAAAACAGAAAATAGCTTTAAAACATATACATTTACCAAGAAAATAAAAAAAACATGGTTATAAAAAACTGATAAAAAAAAAAAAATCACGCTGTATAAAATTATTGTTAAGCCCAAAATATTATCGGTACAACAATAACGATCCACTACCACTACCACTACCACATAAACTATGATAGATTCATAAAATATAATAATATCAGTCAAGGCCCCTATAACCGTCAAAGTGTTTAGGAGTCATGATTACATAAAAAAATCCTATGTAAGTACCTACATAAAAATTATAATTTGCTATACCTATAATATAAAACCGTCGTATCGCATTACTACAACTAGGTATATTATAGTATTTAAAAAGTAATAATTATTGTACTATGGAGTTTTAAACGTTTTTTTCTATCCCTCAATGTGCATATACAAGTATTAATACTGTGTTAAGGTTGATGGAAGGGGGTAGTATTTGCCCTAGGCCACCATTTGTGGCGTTTCCAAATGTTTTCAAGGCAATATATTATAATTTTTATTACTTAACTATAAGGAAACAGGATTTATAATAAAAACTTTTCAACTATAATAATTATATTTTATGAAATATAAGCAAATAAATTGGTAAAAATGTGGTTTGATTGTAATATCGCTTAATGTTTATTAAAATTTCATTTGCGATAGATGGTATAGGTAGGACAAGCATATTTGTTTACGCATCACTGCTACAAAACTTACATAGTGCTGATGATTAATTCTCGGATATCATATTTTCAGTTATGGATACAAATAATAAAAATTAAGCATTAAAATCATTTCAGTAAACGTGCGTAACCATTAAAAGCGGACCTTGTGAAGACAACCACAACTAACATAAATGTAAAAAGTAACCATATGACTATTGAACATATAATATTATAATAATTACCATAATATGGAACGCTTCATTATATAGATCATTATATATTAAATATATTATGATCTCCAATCCGATGTAGGTAAACATGATTTCTGTGAACCATTACTGCAGCAGAATAGTGCCATAAAAATCAAAAAAAAAAAAAATGTTCATAAATTACTATAGTCAGGACTACCAGGGATTGGAAAGGTACTTGAAGAAAAATATCTAAACACAGTGCACTAAAGATGACAGAATAATTTTTGTACTAGGTACAAATATTTAATTAAATTAAAAATTAATTATTAAATTATAAAACTAATTTAATACATTTTCCAAAACATACGAACTAAATAAATTGTATTAAATAATGATTAAACCAATCATGGCGTAACCATAACACAGACCTAGCTAGGTATTACTTATATTTGTAAAAAATACATTATCGTTATTATTATACTGCAAAATATTATAAATTGTATTATTTATGTATATAAATATAGTAGGTATATATATAATATACTTAATATGCATGTGAATAAAATATCAACTGTATTCTGTAGAAATCGAAAAACATACTAAAATTAACAAAGTGGTTACATGCAATTTAAGTTAAGGTATTCTCACCACTTATAATTTTAGTATTATAATAACAATACAAAAATTAATGATATTAAAATGTATTTTATTGCATTCCGAGTATATTTGGTTAGATATGTGGCCTATCTGTGTGCATGTATATTATCTATGGTTATAATACGATTTCACATCATATCACGGACTAATATTAAAACATACCTATACAACAGCTTAGTCCGTGATTCACAAAATAATATGCATATTTCATGTAAGTACATATTGTATATTATTTGGCGTCTACTGAGACTCTACTGTCGTCTAGTCGAACGACACGCCGTTCCGTTTATATGATTCTCCGATCAGTATATTATTACAGAGACAATAATATGGTTAACGAAGAAAAAACACTTCAAAGCGATACGCCGCGTTAACTCGATTAATCGTATAATATATTATTATTATTATAATAATGGTTTGGCCGCGAGAAATTGGATACCTTTCCATGCGTCTTAAATATCATCATTCGTAAGTATAATAATATGTACGGTTAATACGCGCATGGATTATTTCCATTTATAATCCCAAAGTGAATTTCATTATTCTCTTGCACCATATAATAATAAAACACTGCGAGTAGAGTTTTATCATAAATAAACTATGGTTATCGCGGACTACAAGCTTTAATTAATTTAAAACACATTTAAATAATTGTTTCGGTTCTTTTTAATTTAATAATGCCGAAAAAACTCAGTGGAATTATAGAGTAGGTATTTCAAAATGCTTAATACGTCAGTATATGTTTATTACGAGTGCGTGTTCATTAAATAATTGAAAACCTTATGATTATTGCAATTATAATATTAGTGTGTGTTTTTTACCCGTGTAATAGATATGGCGTGTTATATGCATGCGTGTGCGTTAATATACATATGTACCTAACCTTTAACAATTTAAAACGCTTATGTTTTAAAATAATCTACTGCGAAGATTTACGATGTACAAAAAGCGAATTCATATTAGTGTATTCTAATATAAATGAAATACTATAACAGCGACGCAGGACGTGTCGGTCTCCGAGTCCAAGGTTGTATGATATAATATTCATTATTTATTATATACGTATCTAATTTAAGTTCAATGATATAATATTATTAAAATGACGGAGAAAAGTTTCATCCGCGAGTTGTATACAACCATAATACTTATAAACCCCACACCCGGTACTTAAACAACAAGAGATGAGTCACTATGTAAGCGAACTTGCAAAGATGACTCTATATAGATTATTATAATATAGAATATTCAAAAATTACATTATCATAATTACGCGAGGTTGACATTTTAATATTAATATTATAATATTTATAATCATATTTTTCTAGTACAAAACTATATCGACAAACTGTTATAATAGGTACTATGCTTTAGATATTATAAATACTACACATGTGTATATAACCAATGGTACTACGATAAGTAAATATAACCTACCCATCAAACATTTTTATTTTAATTATGTATCCTACTTAAACGTCATTATCAAAATAAAATTTGAAGTGGTCGATGAAGCCACACGTGTATAATATATTAATTAACATTATAATATCGTAAAAGCAATATATAAGTCGCATGATATGATCAATGACATTCAGACTGGTAACTAAGTACAGGTGTTAGGTGCTTTCGAACTTAACCTTATAGAGAAGCTTTTATAAAGCTAGGTGTAATAATCGATTGGTGTGAACTAAAATGATTTATTGATCTATTAAAACATTTAACCACGAAGACACTAAGACCTATGCCGTTATAAAATGTATAAACATTTAATCAAAAACATTTCAAATAAATATTTTATGATCATAATATTGCTCTATGAAGGAGATCGCTAAATGTTTATATAATATATAAAAAAAAATTATGGGAGAGTACACTTTTATTAACTGAGTTTTCTCTTAAAATATTACTTTTTACACTAAATACAATATATTATGTAAAGAACACGCAAAATAAATATAATATTAGTATTATGCACATTTTTAATACAATAATTTTACTTCAATTTATTATGGTTTTTTCAAATAATAGACAATTAATACAAAAAAATTTTTCGGAATAATAATAAATAAGAATATTGTAATTTAAGGCTCAACTTTTTATTTAAAAAATATTAATCAATGTGTTATTATACGAGTAAGTACATATTATATTTATTACGCACAGAAATATATTGTGAACTCACCGGTAGTAAACATAAGTGTAAATGAAACTATAAGTGATTTCTTTATTGAAGGAAAACTGTTTGAATGGCAATAACTGCAGTTATAATAACTACATATAACTATAATAGTAACCATATTTTTTTTATTATCACAGCACACTAATAGTATTCGGGAACAATACACAACGACAAGATGTTTTATTATTTGTCTATCAAGTCTATTCACGAAAAGTTTATTTCAATCTGATCACATGTAATACTCGAATAATCGAATGTATCGATACAAGTTAAAGCGTACAATAGAGCACTTCTATTTGGCAGATGACCTTAAAGAGAGGCCTAACTAAAAAATGGGTAGCTGTATTATAATAGTGTTGTGAATCGCTTGTAGTCACTATAATAACTAAATATTTATAGTACAATATCGTATTATTATTACACGCACAGTCTACAGACATACACACTTTAGCTGCAATCATCAATGTATATTGATTGTGTGTTCAAACAAAGTTTATGTTTGTATAAATTATTTAATAAATAAAACGTTCTTACTGCACTATTATATTATTATACCTACTGAAATACCAACGGCTATGCAACTTGATCATTAACATTGCAGCGATAGTTGATTATTTTCTTGAGTAGTAGGTACCCACATTGTTATCATGACATTATTATAGGTATTATTTGTGCATACAGCATACTCCAAAATCTGACATTGCGCATTAGATACGTTTCCCAGGCATCACAAAGTTCGAAATTCGAAATTATAATTATTGAAATTTAATTTGTAAGTAACTGCAGGTATTATGACATTAAATAATTCACATTTTTCTCGAAACTTGAAAAAATACTAAAAATATGAAATTAGTGAAAATAAAAATATGTTGAAACGTCAAATTTTTAAAAAAATAAACTTGACAAAATTTTCCTGAACGAATTAAATGGAGTAGGATATAAAAATAAGTTTTTTTTTAATTAAATTAAGAACATATAAAATGTATGATATTTATATTTTTTAATTACTGGTATAAATTTTTAATTCATTTATTAATAGTGAAGTATCTACCCCAGCTCCTCAAAAATCCAAATTTTCGTACAACTCACATAATTGTCCAAAACTAATATAATATAAGTAATAATACAAAATATTGTTTAAAGCACACTTTTAAATTTCGTACAACTCATTTCACTTCTCGTAGGTAGTTCATACTACACAAAATGTGTCGTATTACACACAATTTTAAGGGCTGCTGATCCACCCTATTAATCATAAACACTTCATACTAGTTACAATTGTTAATAATATCAATAAATTATGGTAATGTTTAAATTGTTGCTGTGGTCCGACAATAATATTATGTAAATTTCAATTAATAATTTGACAAAAACTTTCAAGGGAAATATCCGAATACGATTTTAAATATAAAAATAATATAACGGCGAGAGTTTTTGAGCAGAAAAATAACAAACATAATGTAAACAATAATAATATGGTAAATGGTAATAATATATTAAATGCTGGGAACCATGTTTTTCACGGCGATGTTGATGCGTGTATAATAATATATATACT
>VUJU01000803.1:0-80701 GCA_009835225.1 Aphis craccivora
TTTTTTTTTTCGAATCAGGCACTGAAAATTACTGCAACGATGAGCTAATTGACAGTCTACACTTAACGTTCAAAGAGAACGCCATGTTTCTATTGGACTTGGCCAGCACCAGCGGTGGAAGATCAACCGGCGACGAGCAGTCCTCAACGTCGGGCCCATGGGCCGTAGGCGAGTTTAAATGCCTGGATAAACTCGAGGCTCCTGTAGCGTGTAAACAACTACTGCAGTCAGAAACTTGCAACGATGCACTTTTGCAGCATCTTCATAACTGCGATTCGGCGGGGGTGCGTATTTATTCATCCCGACCACCGGTGAACAGTGTTGTATTTTTTTCAAATTTGTATTTTATACACTTCTCTACCCTTCCAGGTCTTGTCTCCGGGCAAAGATATGGTAGACGGAATCGTGATGCGGAGTTTTCACCGATCCGTATCAATGGACATCGAGAAGTCACCGCCGAGACGACCAGACATGATCAACCGTCGCAAACGGATCAATAGTACCATCGACCCTGGTATGTATTTTTTTTTATCTTAGTCGAGCAGAATGGTTGAAATTCCATAATATAGTAAATATTTTAGCTAAGAACGAGTACATTTCGTAGCGACTTGTTTGATTATTCGTGATTTTTTAAATACCAACCTTACAATATAGATTATACCGTTCATCAGTGATGAACTGATGAATAATGTATAATATTAGTTGGATTTATCTGCACATGACAATACGACTGTTATTGATTTATTATTTTTAAGTTGTTATTATATAACAATGTGTGAACGTATATCGTTACGACACCTCACCTTTATTGGATATATGGTGCAAAATGTTGGTCTCCACTGCAACTTTAAATATTTATATGACATAAAATTCACGGGCATATCATCTTATATAATATATGTATGCGCAAAGGTCGATCGAAAATATATTTATATTATGTTTTTATTTTAGACAACGGATTATCACAGGTGTGTATGCCATCGGCGGCCTTACAGGCGCTAGTTCCTTGCGTCGACAACGCTACGATGGTAGGTTGTTCAGCAGACGGTGTAATATCGAACAAAGAAAATGTGTCCGAGATAAACGTTTTGAACAGACCATCAATGGCATTTATTGTCGACGCTCACAATTTAGATGATCTCAAATGGGCGATGAAACATGCGGTGAGGACAGCCGCGTGTCGCACTTACGCTCTACAAGTAAGTTATACATAATATTATAGCATTATACTATATTATATTATTATTTTGGTCAAGTTAAGATATATTTTTATATTTTTTGGAATTTATATATGCTATTGGTATAATTTATAATAGATAATTTATATAATTATAATACACTTTGGTACTAAACACGTAAAGTATCTGCATATTTGTTTAGAAAGTAAATTATAGATAAATTTATCTGCAATTAATTTGCATATTTTATACATTTGTAGTAAACACATATATTTTAAATAATTTACTAATAAAAATTAAATTTTAAATTCCAATTAATTAATTTTTATTTTTATTGTTTACAATGTTCAAAAATATTCAAAATTTCGATAATTTTTAAAATACGAGTAAATCTTCTATTCAAGCGTATACCTAAGTAATTGATAGAAAAAAAAACATTTATTTAACTGGTAATGAACAAATATATTTTCTGTTTTTATCTGCATTACTCTCCGGTGGCACAACTAGAATTTAATTTCAGAATGGGTTTTATAGGATATTATTGATTTATCAAAAAATACAATAAATTATATTAAATTACTTTTTTTAAACTTTTGAGTAAACATTTTAATTTTTGGGCACACCGAGACCATAATCGGTATTGATTTTTATTTTATTTATTTTACGTTCTGATGAAATAATTACTGATTATACAATATACGAGTACTTATATATAATATATAAGTCGATTTTTATTTTATACTTTTATATTGTTTTTTTAATCAGGCGCTCAATTGGTTGCTTCACGAAGTGTCTCAACCGTCATGTTTACACGACCTCTTGTGGTGGTTTGTGATCGCGCTTTCTGCCGAAGTTCGTACGGTAGACGGGACCACCGACTCTACTGATCCACGATGTCGACATCCTTTAAGCGATTTATATTTAGCTGGAGACTCTGTCAACCCACTACCGCAGGTTTTCTACAAGTTTTTGCAGACTGTGTCTGACCTGATGCTATATTTGCCACCAGGGTCTGCGTTACAGATGATGGCTGTCCGCTGTTGGGATATTAATTTTACGGCCTCCGATCACATGTTTTTACACAGGTAATAAACAATAAAGACGAATAAATATTTTGGATTTTTCATTACTTTTTTTCGTTTTAAAGGAGTAAAGTATTCAGTAATATCAGCAAAATATTATCGCACAGCGAAGATTATCAAGATGTTTGCGAAGAAACTCAACCAGGTGTTACCTCAGTAAGCGATCATATGTTTTTTTGTTGTTGAAAATTTTAATGGGTAATAACCGACTTTATACTGTAGAATGATAACTACGTTGTGTCGACGTTCAAAAACATAACGGAAAATACGGAAATCACAACGACCAGTCGACCGGCAATGGTTCCAAATCTAATAGATCGAACGACAGAAACGTTTTGGGAATCCAGCGAAGACGACAAAAACAAATTCAAAACAATTACAATACAATGCAATAATGCTTTTGAAGAGCCAAAAGCACTTTACATTCATTTCGATAATTGTCGTGATTTAAATGTAAGTATTTCCTACATTTTTTGTACGACGGATGTCTGTGGGATTTAAAAACGTTTTTACATGTATTGTTTTTAAATAGAACAAAATATCAACGGTAGTGTTTTCATCTGGTCAAACAGTCGAACAATTGAACAAAATACAAACATTCGATGTCGACAATCGATTCAGTGGTTGGCTCGGAGTTTACATATACGGTAATTTACGGGGTTATTGAAAACCTCCATTGATATATTATCAATAATATAATATATAACGTATCTGATATTTTCGCAGACCAATCGCACAAAGTTCTGTGCATCGAAGTTCGAGGAGGAGACACATCGGTGCGTGTTAGACAAATCAAAGTTCTCGGAACTGTGTCAGGAAATTCTCTCCCGTATGGTCGTCAATACAATTACTCCACCATACTACATCGGCAATGTGAAAATGAAACACTAAAAGTGTTTCGATCGATCACATTCCAGGTAAAGAAAAATATATTTGCATAAGACTCGTTCTACAATATTCTTTTGTCACCTTAAGGTTTTCGGGAAATTAATTCAAGGAAAAGAAACACCTATGGATTCTAGTGTTGAAGAAAGCAAAGATCTAAAAGAACACATGGTCGGAATTTTGTTCAGTCAAAGCAAATTGACCCATTTGCAAAAACAAGTAATTATTATTCTTAAGCGTGATAAAGTGACCAAACAAGTTTTACTGGTAATAATTTGTGATGTTTTTTTTTTGCGGCCAGGTTTGCACTCACATAGTAGAAGCCATCCAAAAGGAGGCAATCATAATGCGCGAAGAATGGGAAAAGACAGTTTGCAAAAACGATACAACGTCCAATAACGGTATGGTCACTCCGACCGACTCATATTGTTTCGAAATGCTCTCGATGGTGTCCGCTCTTAGCGGGAGCAATGTCGGTCGATCGTATCTAGCAAATCAATATGATCTACTGTCGAACTTATTGAGTTTATTGCACACGGGAAGCGCCAGAGTACAAAGACAAGTAATGACCATGAACGATAATCATTTTTGTGAAATCGCAAATATAAATTATGCATTCTAATGGAACAAAAACAAATAAATAAATATATAACTGTTTTACAGGTAACTCTGTTACTTAAACGAGTACTGCCAGAAGTGTCCCCTAGCGCGTTGGCTTCGTTGACCGGATCTAGACTCCCTTCTACCGGCTTCTCTATCACTAGCCCGTCCTCTAAAAGTTACCAGGTAGGACTGCTAGACAGTTTCCTCAGTGTCATCGCAAAAGCGTTGATACTGCAAGTAAAAGTGAAGGGCACCAACGGTAGCAAAGTCGTAAATTCGTTGAAGCTCTGTGACGTTGATTTAGACGAGAACGAATCGTTGTGGTATCTCAAAGGGGTTTCTCACAGAAAACTGGCTGATGACATCATTCAGATCCTATGGGATTTGTCAAATGTAAGTGATTACTAAGCTTGTCACAGTTGAAAATAATATAACTTAATGTTTTGATATTATTTTTGTTTAGGGAAAGTTGGGTGGTAACAAAAACTGGATCGACACGACCCGAGCGGCGATCGCGGAAAACATTTTAAACTTGACGAGGTTAAGCAAAGAACACAGAACAATGGAATCGTGCATTAAAAACCCCGTATTGTGGTTGGCTTTGGCTTCACACTGTGTTTTGCATCCAGAGCACGCGGAGAGATTATCGTCCGGTCAATGGCTAAAACCCGAAGACTCCAAACCTACTCCGCCGAGAGTAAGTATATCTCAGGAACATGTAAATCGATGACCGTTAACTTTAATACAAATCTCGCTATATATATTTTTGAATTTTCAATAATAAACTTAGTTAGGTAAATATCGATTTATTCACCATATACATATATACATCATGCGTAAAATCGAATTAATTGAATTCAACGTGGTTCATCGGAAATTAATATTAATAATTGACAATAAATCCTTTAATTTTTTATCTCTATTCGATTCATTTATTGATATCTAATATCTAATATTATATTATAATAAACGGATAAAAAAACATTTTTAGCCGCTGTGTTCGAACCACGACGATGGCGAGACCGCGGCATCGATACAATGTCTAACGTGCGGAAATCTCTGCATTGACTGCGACAGGATCTTACACTTGCACAGGAAAACCAAACATCACCAAAGACAAGTAAATATAATATACGACGACTACACACACGTATACTATACAGTATACGTATATCGTTATACGCAAATGCGATAGTTGAAAAATACCTAACTAATGAGTGCGTAATTCAGGTGTGCAAGGAAGAAGAAGAAGCCATCAGAGTCGATTTGCATGAAGGTTGCGGACGGACCAAACTATTTTGGCTTCTTGCACTAGCCGACAAGGCCACGTTACAAGCGTTGGTTGAGTTTCGGGACATGACGTCCGGCTCCTCAGACTTATCGGCTCCGATCGCTCGGGCCAACGTGTTGCAGCTCGCAAGAGTCGGAGTCTGTCGGTATTGCGGCATGGTCAGCAACGATGGATTGCTCGCTATAGGCAACGTCTGCGCCAACGACGAGTGTCAGGTATAAAAATAAAATAAGGATATATATAATTATTATCCTTGTATAATCTATATTCGGAGTCACCCGAACTGTGATAAGGATAAAAAACAAGATCTATATTTATAATAATTTCGTTTCAGTGAATTCGAACACTGTATTTGAAGTCGAATTTATGATTATAATTCAAAATATATATATTAAACATGCTATCTATAACTAAGATTATTTTATTGTAATTTCATTTTTGTTCGAAATTAACCCATAGTTTAAATAAAATAATTTGCAGTTACATGCCCAAACCGGATGTCAAAGGATATTGAAATGTGGTCATTTGTGCGGAGGCATCAAAGGTGAGACGAAATGTTTACCATGCTTGCATGGGTGTGCCTCCGCCTCCGACGAAAATCCGTCACTCAAACAAGATGCCGATGACATGTGTATGATTTGCTTCACGGACGCCCTGTCCGCCGCACCGTCCATACAGGTATAACTATGGACGTTTTTTTTTAAATATTATTAATACATCGATCGTATGTTAATACGTTTAAAATAAATTGACCGCGATCAGCGAAGAATATGAAAAAAAAAATGTTTATAAAAAAAACATTATCGTTTCAGCTAACCTGTGGGCACGTGTTCCACTATCAGTGTTGCAAGAGGGTGCTGGTCAACAAATGGGCTGGGCCAAGAATCACGTTCGGATTTCAACAGTGTCCGATCTGCAAGGTGAGTACCGCTCATGTCACATACTATTAGGATTATTCAAAATGATTCATCAGATTCCAATCGCTTATGTACTTTTAGTTTTTAGGTTTAGACTTCTAGAGTAATATATTATTATAATTTATTAAATAAAATAATAATATTTCAAATGTACATATTAATATACATTTTCTGTTTGTAATTTGAACTCATTTTCCTTACTCATACGAACGAAATCTAGTCGGAACTTCAAATCGTTTCATACATATTTGTTGTAATTTTTTCCACAAATATTTTTGATCTTTTGTGGATCGTAAATATAGTGGCATAGTACGTACATAGTATCTTAAACATATCTCTAAGAAAATAAGTCACATGGCGAAAGATTAGGTGACCTAGGAAGTCAGGTGCAAAGCATCTTGATGATGATTCATTTTGATTAACCCTGTGTCCCTGTTTTATCAGGATCACTCGTTTTATCTCTTATTTATTGTTGTACTCGTGATATAGACTCCGATAGATCACGAATGCCTCGCCGAAGTTCTTGATCCGATTAAAGAGCTGATGGCCGACGTCAAGCGAAAAGCTCTGATGCGTTTGGAATACGAAGGTGAATGTACAATGAAAAATGCAGATCACGCTGCCGTGTACGCTATGGAGAAGTATGCGTACTATGTATGCTTCAAGTGTAAAAAGGTAAGTCGACGATATCAACAATAGTTTCTATAAGCAATAATATAAAAACAAAAAAACAAATATGAGGTTACCTAATACATTCTGTGAAGGACGCTCACAAACATAAACTATTTTATTATTATTACTTGTGTTTTAAAAATTGATCACAATATAATGACTCTTAATATTTTTTTCCCCGTTTAAATATTAAGGAACTATATTTTATGCATTATATTTTTTAGAGCATATTTTAAGTGCATATTTTTTTTATTTCTAAATGCATAAATGCATACATATTTTAAGGTTTTTTAAGTAGGTACTTAAAGTCCACACAAGTCATAAATAATTATGATATTTACTATTAAATACTATTTAATATCAAATAAATATTCCATCTTAACACATATTTATTCCAGACGCATTTAGTTTACATATATGCCCACTCGCAACTTATAATCAAGTCTTTCAGACGATCCTAAACACATACGCCATGGGATTTTATATCTATAAATACTGTTTTTCGTTTGATCTTATATTTGCTATTTAATCGTGTTTCACAGGCCTACTACGGGGGCGAAGCTCGGTGCGAACTGGACGTGGGTGGAACCGATTTCGATCCTGCTGAACTGGTGTGCGGCGGATGCAGTGACGTGGCCCGAGCTCAGATGTGTCCAAAACACGGCACCGACTTGCTTGAGTACAAGTGTCGTTATTGCTGTTCTGTTGCCGTTTTCTTCTGCTTTGGGACAACGCACTTTTGTAACGCTTGTCACGATGATTTTCAGCGCATCACTAACCTGCTAACCGATGAATTACCACCTTGCCCCGCAGGTAAGCGATTTTTTTAATAAAAATAAGTGTAATATTTCTATGTTCACAAAAATTAACCGACATGCCATCCAAATTCACATAATTTTATATTGTCTCTATTACAAATACGATTTTTGTACAAATTATGTTTTAAAATATTCTTTTGACTGTACTGTTTATTGACATTTTCTCTACTTCCGCAGGACCGAGAGCAACGGCTTTGAACGTAGACGAATGCCCACTACACGTCATACATCCTCCGACGGGTGAAGAGTTTGCGTTGGGATGTGGTGTGTGCCGAAACGCTCATACGTTTTAACCAAGACTAAATTACGACTCATTATCAGAATATTATTATACTGCTGTAACATTTGTATAATACTGCAAACGGAAACTCTGCCCGGTCCACACATTTTTCTGTCTTTCTATTCTTCCGCCGTCGTTATCGGCAGATGGCCGCAAATACTGCGACCTTATTTACTTCTCCGAGTCACCTATATGCCAAAACAAAAACAAAAAGAATTCTTCGACATCAATCGATTTTTCGCGATAAATCGGATTTCGTACATCAAAAATATATCCGTAGCCATATACTCGTAACAAATGTACACCGTAATAAGTTCCTAATATTTTCCTAGAACCGGAATCATCTAGTCCTATTTTATATTTTAACGTTATGCGGATCGCGCAGAGTTCTCGTCTTTCACCGCGCGTCAATCGGATACGCGTAGACACTGTTATAACCTATAATTTATTTACGTTATCAGCTTTTGCAATACTTCGATACACTTTTCATTGTACGATCGTCTTGATTATGTGTTGCGTACACTGTACACAATACGAATCATCACATAGTTTAATTTATTATTATTATTATGAATATTTGTTTGTTGTAGGTAGTTACTAGTTTAAATAAGACATAATATTTAAGTGTAGTGTTTCAATGTCGATGTGATATTGTTTTTGTCTCCCCGAGCATTATGATGACCGTATGGAATATATACCACGTGCGTATATCGTTCATGGGTGCACAAGTGTAACGTTTTAGGGGTGGTAAAAATAAAAAAATTCTCAAATGAGAGGTATTAAACATAATAATAATATTATGTTAATATTTATTAAGCTACAAGTTTTTAATAATTTTTTTTCAGGAGGGGGCGATAGCCCTATCTTCCCCCCCCCATGGGCCTCCATGGTATCGTCTGACGTCGCGGTCATCATACTATGTCATACTCCACCGTCCCTCCCGACCCATACCTTAAACCGACATTTTAGAATCTCAGTGTTGCTCTAGTAATATTTTCGTCTGTTACGTTTTATTTGTAGTTCGAATTTTATTCTAATAAAATATTACGCTGTGATTTCAACGCGATTAGTTAATATGAATTAATACGTATTATAATAATACAATATACCATACACAGTACATAGACCAATTTAATTCCGAAAATACCGAGAGAGTACGTCTCAATTCGAAACAAATCGATCGAGCTCGGAGTTTTTCGAACCACCTGTATTTCATACATATATTGTGTCAGCGCATTAAAGATGATTAAACGAGTAGGTACACATCAATTGTGCTTAAAAAAAAAAAAAAAAAAAACGTGACTAATCGTAAATAAATAATTTGTGGAGTTTATATATTATGTAATTCAAAGGTTTATGTTGTAATGATAAAATCAATTATCATATAGTATAATATACAAAAAGAAATATTGTAGTTTAAATTCATGAAAAAAAAAAATAAATAAATAAATAAACGGACCTAACCCACACGGGAACTAAAGATTACACGATCGATATTTGACTATATTTTATTTAGGTAAAATAACCGTAGGACATATCAATAAATTCTTGCCGACCTATATATGAATCACATAAGCTTGGTCACTAACCTACGGTTATACTTACTTTGAATTTCCATTAAAGCACCGAATATCCTCAATCTATCGTGCAACTTTTCCGAATTTAAACACACGGCATGTCCATGGTGTTTTTATTGTTTGAAATCAGTCGGCGCAATTGATGTATATCTTTTTTTACCATCGTTAATCGTATTTAATAAAAACAATTGTTTTTATTTTACTTTCGACTATTATTTATCGATGTAATCGATACACGATCATATTATTTTCCTTATACTTATTTATTTTTGTTTTAGTATTTTAAACTTTCAACGTTTACTCAATATTCTTCGCGTTTTCACTTTTATTGTAGTGCACCTTAGTCAAATTCTATAAAATATAATGAACACACAAACATTATTATTTACATCGTCAGAATTGTATCTGTGTAAGGTTTTTAGTTTTTCCACCGTTCGTAAGACGTTTGACACAATACGCTCCAAAGCTCTACCCACCAAAAAAAAAAATAAAAATAAAAATATTACATACGCTCATCGCATCACTGCAACAATAATTTAAATCGTCGGATTTAGTCATCATTAGATTGTTTTAATTTCTATCGCTGTCCCTAGTCGTCCCACACCCACCTGCGTTTTATACCCAATTCTTAATAAAATAATTTTAATAGAATGTTTTTCGCGTGATTTAATTTATTAATTTATTTTCAAAAAAATGTATTCGTTTAGAACAAGATGTAAATCGATAGCTTAGTATAATATTATAGTATTTATTACGTTTGGTTGCTCGTTTGTATTTTTTGTTAATTTGTAATTTTTTTTCCTCTCAATGGGATTCTTTATAGTTATATAATATTTACTATTTACCAAAATCTAAATGTGCAATATATATATTATGTGTTCGATGTTTTAAATACAATGCAACTATGATCTATATAAAAAAAAAAAATAGAGGTTTTTATTTGTTGCACTTACTCTGGTCGTCAAGATCATACCAACATGCATTTACATTATTAATCGTAAGATACGCTTATCAAGGAAAAGAACTACTCGTTTACTGGTTGTAGCCTATAATAGACACGACGTGCATTTGTCCATAGGAGATTTATTAAAAACGAATACCTACATATTACCGTGTCGCAGCGTTTTCGTTTTTCTTTTAACGTTATTTATAGATACAAAAATATAATTTATCTGTGCATTATTTAACATGTACCTACGTTGTGACGCTAACTGCCCTTATATTATAGTTGAAAAGGCCAAGTTTTAATCGTTCCACCTGATCGAAATATAAAAGCTGATTTTCTGTGTAGACTAATATTCTCATCAATCTTCATAAAATAATGACTTAAAATAATAACTTCACTGTATGAATTAAATTTCATTAATCGTCCCCTAAACATTCGTAAACAACACCTTATTAGTTATTTTTATTTAAAATGCTTAAATGAAAAATGAAACTAACTTACTATTCAAGTTGTATAGATAATAATTATGACGTTGATAACTTACTAATAATGGAATAAATCGTACAAGTAGCTTACAGCGGTCAGAACAAGGATTATAAAACTGCGTGCATTCCAAATCGTGTACGTGTAAATATATTTATACAATATTTGTGTGATATGTGCTATTTTTAACAACGAAATTGTAATATTTAAATCAGGTTATATTATACTTAATATATTTATATACATTTTTAATTCATTAATTTTTTTTAAAAATATTCTATTATTGCATTTACCTATTTTACATCAATAAAACTCGAATAAGTTTTCATTTATCTAAATATTCTAAACACAGAATTATTAAAAATATCGATTGTATAATACACTTAAAGTTACTACAGATATACAGTTAGTGTTTATTACAATTTCTGAAATAAATCAAATAGATGTACAAAGTTTTAAATTATTATTTTATGAAGAAATTACTATTCGTGTTAAGCATTATTATACTTAAATGCAATTATATTATTTTTAATAACTCAAAAATGAAACGTATTAATTTGTTTTATAATTGAAAAAAATGGTAAAATTAAATTTATAATAATTATTGTAATATACTAATTATCATATTTTATTATACCTAAGATATACATCATACTATGAAAACGACAATTATGAAGTTAAATTGCCTATTCAAAACGCCGTATAACCATATATTTTTTTTTTAATCTGTCTAACATATTATAGAATCATTACTTACGTATTATGTTATTTAATTTCAATTGTAAAACTACAAACATGCTTAATTATTGATTAACTCCTTGATCATACTACCTGTGGATCTAATTAAATTACATTTAATAATTGTATAAGAATAGTTTTTTTTACACAAAAGTATGATGTATAATATAAGTGAATACATTTATATTAGTACCTACCTTTTTCTCTGTGAACCTCCGATACGTAGAAAAACAGTTTTACCATTACTTCCTCTCGTGCATCGTAGTTTATTGAAACTTACAATAATATATTACAAACAGAGAATAGATACAATCACAATCGGGAGAAAACACATGCTCTGACTTTTTAGTCATCACAATGGATGTTGCCGTGGTTTCGTCCCATCCACGGTTGGAAAAATAAAGAGTACCTATACTACTCTGTCCAACGAGAGAACGCGCCACAGACAGACCAAAATCTGTTTTTCTGCGCATCCCCTCGCTGGACAGACCATAATAATTTTAATAGAGATATTATGCTTATATTTTTATAATGTCTGAGTGCAATTTTGTGTAACAGGGAATTTAATTTAAATATACCAAAATAATGTCAACTTTAGGTATTAAAATATTATCTAAACAAAATTACTGTAAACATACATTTCTATTGTAGGTATTTAATATGTATAATTTATTGTAAAAGTTTACACAACGAAAAAGAACATAAAAATAATACAAACACCCCGACGGCGAAAAATAAAAAGCAGACTTATAAAAATTGTGTTATTAAAGACGCCAATGATATAACAATAACTCAGATCTAGCGGTAAAATAATGAGCTGGACACGATGATGGATAAAATAGGTAGTATAATGTATATAAATATAATAATAAAATAGTAATAATATTTGTATAAACGGCATACGGCCAATGGCACGTGTGTATAATAATAATTATAACATTAAGAAATGCGAAAAACGGTTTCTAGAATTATATCAAACCGCTATGTGATAGTAATATTATGTACACTTATAAATTAAATGTCTAAGCTTTGGCAATAATGAAATAACACGTAAAATATCATATCTTAAGTATAAAATTAAATTAAATTAAAAAAAAAAAAAAAAAAAACAACAACAGTAAAAACAAGATGTCTAGGTATCCGAAACGGTATGTGCAAGTAGGTATATAATAATGAATGTATAATAATAGTTCGATAATAGCGTATTATGATTAGTTAAAGAAAAAAAAAACACCCTATGAAAGAGTGTGACGTTATCACCGTGTACTGTTATAAAATAATATAAATATTTCACTGTTTCCAAAACGCCACGGCCTTTTTGAAATTGTCGGCCGTCTGAATGCGAATGGGTTCTTTGCGCTGAACGCCACCGCTGCTGCTCATACCAGCCGATGATTTACTGCCGTCGTGTCGCTCGCCGTCAAAGATCATCCTCTTTGTCTTGCACAGATTACTGACTCCGGTACCTGTGGGCAGCGGTACATCGTGAACGGGATGAGTGCTGTCATGGCGGTTTCGTGGTAGAGGAGAACGGGGATGAGTTGTGAGAGAAGAAGGTCCACGAGTGGCCGGAGAAGATGAACCGTGGGTTGCGGGTGACAAGGAGCGACCAATTTTGGGTGAAGGGGGGCAACGAGTTGTTACTGGAGAAAAAGCACGACGAGTAGCAGGAGAAGAAGGTCGAATAGTAGCAGGAGAAGAACGGCGTATAGTAGCAGGAGAAGAAGGACGAATAGTAGCTGGCGAAGAACGACGCATAGTAGCAGGAGAAGACGGACGAACAGTAGCGGGAGAAGAAGAACGAATAATAGCAGGAGAAGAAGGACGAATAGTAGCTGGTGAAGAACGACGCATAGTAGTAGGAGAAAGAGGACGAATAGTAGTGGGAGAAGAAGAACGAATAGTAGCGGGAGAAGAAGAACGGTCAATAATTGGTGGTGTTGATCGACGAGCGGGTGGTGGAGGAGAACAGTTCCGGTTGGAAACGAGTGGCGTTTCTTCAGATATAGCCGATGGACATTCGGGAGGCCGGACGAGCAACGCAGTCGGAGACGCTACAGACGGACATTCGCTAAAGCCGCTGTCACTGCGATCATCACACGCCTTATGGCCACTGCCACTTTTTGTCGTTTCGGTTATCGTAATTTCTTGTCCTTCCGTAGGTGACTCGCCGATCGAATCTTCTTCTCTTAGACTTGCCATTTTTAGCTTTTGTAAAATGCATCTGGTTCCGTTCCCATCTGTCGGTTCTCCTCCCCCTCCTCCACCACCACGTCTGCTAGCCGCTGACAGAGTGGCCATCCTGCCCAGGGCACGTATTGCGTTGCCCGTTTTCTGATTACAGCACGCACAACAAACAAAAACACACACAAGCACAAAAAAAAACTTGTTAGACAAATCTAAAAACTACAGTGTTAAATAAAACAATGTTACATATTAAACTTAATCATTACATAATATTGCATTAATGATTAAATGATTCAAATTATGAGTTGACACTGTTAGCCTGAGAACGAATAGGGGTGAAAAATATACGCATATAAAGATTAAAGGGTTATTGAAGTTAAAAAATGTATTGTATTGATTGCTACATGTTTGAGCAGAACAAGATAACCTAATATATTATTATAATGTATAAATAAGTCTTAAATATTATTACATTATGATTAAGCCAACAGTAATTTATTATTAATAAAATAATAAAGAATAATTTTAATAAACGTTATTAGTAATCACTCGACAACACTTCAAAAAAAAAAATTTAATTATATTATTTTATAATTTATTATATTGCCAAAAGTCTAGTTAGATTGGAAATCATGTATAATTATACATATAGTTGTTGTCATATAATGCATAATTAGAACTTACTACTAGTGTACCATAACTGTAATATCACTGTATTTATATTAAAGGGTACTAACCTGCCATTTTCGTCGGATAATGAATTTTTTAAGTTTATCCGTGCTCAGAATCACGCAACTCATGTCCATGTCCTGCTGCGCCAGCCACTTGTGTTTTAGGCATTCTTTTGCAGTAAGTCTTAACCTGCAAAATGGATTGTTATAATTAATAAAGTATAATACCGTTACCGATACGTTTGTAATAAGTTGACAGTAATTATAGTTCAGGGATTATAGCATAATAAATGTTATATTACATACTTAATTAAAAAAAAAAAAAAATATTTCAAGGCACAGTGAATTTAAATTTCAAAAATAGTATTTAATTTTGTAATATTTGTGTACCTATATAAATCCTATATATTACCTACCTATATATTATCATTATTTAACCATTTTTCAAATATTTTATCTAGTGTATTTATTGATTGTGGGTACATTGTCAAAAATTAAATCATTTAAATTATTATAGTTTGCTTAATAAAATAGATTAGGATACTTTATAGGACTTAAATATTATGTTTGATTTGATCATAGCGATTGATTTTTCAAACTATTTTGGATTTTTTAATATATAAAATTATAGTTCCCCTTTTTTTTTATCTTTAGTAGGCAGAAACCGGTTACAAAGAAATACAATACCTACCTTTTTATTAGTTCTAATAAATAATAATACTTTTCCGTTTCAATCATACGAGTATTATACCAAAGTATAGTTATGTTTTCTACTATATATATTTATTTATTCTACTACAACATTTTTAAAATTAAATTATAAAGTATTATTGTTTAAAAATAAAATATTTTTTTATGTTTATTTCTAAATTATTAGCGCATAAAAATAATTGAATCATCCTTATTATATAATTTTTATTTTTAAAGAGAAAAGGCATATATTATATAAGAGCACATTATTTAATGCTATGAGCCCCAAAACCCTATGGCAACAATATTATAAATCACAACGATGATAAAAATAACCACGAAGGGTACCGTACTCTTTTCGTTTGATCAACAACGCGCTTATGAAATCCTTGGCGTCTTGAGAGACGGCGTCGAATGCCTCGTCGTCGAAGTCAAACTCTGCTTTTGTTATGTTGGTGAATGTTTCGGAGTCGTTATCTCCCATGAATGGCGATAAGCCGGATAATCTGAAAACGTGAAATCAAAAGAATTAAAAGTCGGTTTGCATCCAAAAAATACACACAAATATTTTCGATTAAAATACGATCGATAAACAAAAATCACTCACATTAGGACTAACTGGATAGCAAAATATTGCACACTATTTTTAATATAGCAACAAACTAGATATATTTTGGACGTTGAAAACTTTTACCAAGTTTACAAAGACGTTTGATAGAAACATTGAATTTATTTTTGAGTTGTGATATTCTTACAACCCAAAATGAAAAAAAAAAAACTTATTTTTACAAATAAGTTGCACTGCTATTGTAACACGTAAAAAATAATATAGAATTATAATTTAATTATTTTAATAATAAATTATTTTTGATTATTTAGCAAAAGTTAATTTCTTTGTATTTTTTTTTTTTAACTTAAAAGTACATACATTTTTAAAAAAAAGTACCTACTTAATTACAAAATTTTTATTTTTTGGATACAACAATTTATAAAAAAAAGTTTGCGATTTTTAAATTTCAATAGTCAAATTACTTACAACACGTAGCAGATAACTCCCACTGACCACATATCCGATTCGAAACCAATGGGCTCATAGCCGATGATCTCTGGTGGGATAAACTCGGGAGTGCCGAAAAGCACACGCATCGGCTGTCCTGGTATGATTTTCTGCGCCAACCCAAAGTCAATAAGCTTGATGTAATGCGAAGTACGTGATTGGCACATAATGTTTTCCGGCTACAGATCATTATATTAAAAATTCAAATCCGTTAGATATACACACAAGATTAAACAATAAAAAGTATTATTTTTATGAGATAATTAGTAAAAAATATTTTTACAGAATAAATATACCGTTGAATTAATAGTAGGTGAATGAAATTATTGTGACCATTTTGGCCACATTAAGTATGATTTATAAAATAGAATTTAAATTCACATGTAATTTTCTAGTTTATTTGAATCGATCAAATTAAACTTTGTAACGAAAATGATAATTTAAGTCACAGTTGAATATTTTAAGTTTCTACCTAATTGATAAAAACTACATTTAATTTATTGTACATTCAATATATCCAACACTCCGTAAAAAATTTACGTGTCGTTTTAATTATGACCACATACTACTAAACAGGTACCTACTTAGTACTTTGCTGAATAATTTAGTAACATGGAAAAATGTACTTTTGTAATACTGTCTTTAGGTAGACATTTGAAAATATCCAAATACATGAGTGTAAGGCCTTAAAAGCTTGGAACATTCATAACCTAATTTACTATGATAATTATAGATAATGACTAATCAGACTCTCAAACATACCTTTAAATCCAAGTGTACGACGTTTTGTTTGTGCATATAGTCTACGCCTTCGCATATCTGTCTGGTGAACAGAATACAATCTTTTTCTGTGAGAGTGAAATCGTCGGCCACCACTCTTTCGAAAAGCTCACCTCCAGAAATGCTAGAGATCGTCATAAAATATTGTTTCAGTTCAAAGTATTTTGATGATAAAATAATTAAAAAATTAAAATGAAAAATGAAAAAACATGATTAATTTAAAGGTTTTGTAAGTTATACGAATAACTGGATTAATAAAATCACTATTCATTTTGTTTACAAATGTATAATATCCAAAAACATTAGTTTGCCACAGAGACATTACCAGAGTAATGAAATTATAGAACTAAGTTTTAAAAATACTATTTTATTTTTTCAAATAAAGTATGTACTTACTATTCGGTGACCAATACAACTTCCCTGGGCTTGTCGAAAGCAGCTTCAAGCTGTAAGAGTTTCGGATGTCGCAGACAGTTCATTATGTCCACTTCTTCTTGTGCTTTTTCCTTGTCCGTTGATTTAATGCACCTTACGAATTTGGCGGCGTAATATTTATTGGTCTCACGTTCTTTCACTTTATACACAACCCCATATCTGCCTTTGCCAAGTTCATCCAGCATTTCGTATTGCTTATCAAACAGATCACCGTTTTCAATGTTAACTGTTTTTGGCCAAAGCGTGTTTCCATAGTCTTTAAATGCAGACAATATAATGTTAGTACATTTCAATAATTCAATTTTAGGTCATTTGTATATTATATAATATTATGCATATTACGCTTTATTTTTTATATTTTTTTACGTAGTATACTAATATGGTAACAGTAGTGAATAATATCGATTCCGCATGAAAAATATGTTGACATTTTGAAATAACTCATAATTTGTTTATTTATTGTACAAATATAATTTAAAAATTATATATATATTAAATAACAAGATAATATTTTTAATATACCTGTTTTGTGAATACTTTTAAAAATAGCATTACAATAAATTATATTATTTATTACACAAGCCAAAGTATATTTATACCATCTGCAGAGTTGTTTTCCAACAGTATAATTTATAAGCTTATATGAAAATATTTCATGCTCAATTTAATAAAAAATGTACCTAATCTAATATTATGATATAATATAGCGCCTATAAATACTATAATATGAACAAATTGTGTGAATGTTTTTCAAATTATTTTTATTTATATAACTTATTATACAGATGAACATTATGGGAGTATACGAAAACATAAAATTAATAATTTTAAGAAACATATTGATATGTTTTGCTATACATACTATGAATATATTATGTAGACCTATTTTAAAAATTATAATATGGCAAAGCAACAATAATTCTTAATATTATTTTTTTCTATTTTTCGTCGCTTATTAACACGCCATTTACTGGACTCTCTCTTATCTCCTACTCCTCGTAGGCATACATGCGTGACTTGATGAACATATATATATATAATATATGTATACCAATTGTACACGCGTTATTGATATGTTGTTATGGACTTTTACTTGTTTTTGATGTAACATTTTATAAGGTAATACGCACTATACCATATTTTATTGCCGACGGTTCATTTGTCGTTTTATTCACGGTTTCGCATTACGATGGAAAAATTTCTTTTAAAAAATAAGTTGATAATATGGTGTATTGAGCAGTGGGAGTCCTTTGTATCAAGAGTTATGATTAAGCATTGTAATCATCCCCCACTCATGATTATCTTCAGATATGATTACACGACGCGGAACGTGACCGTTATGAAAATTTAGTGCTTACACCTATATAATATTATGATACGAGTAATATTCGCGATCAGACGCTACAAAATCGTAAATGTGATTTCGCTTTGAACGTTATTATAATACTATATTGGTCAGGCCTCGTGAAATTGTGAAAAACCATACACGGAAATGTTAACAATAGTTTAACCCAACACCACTACGATAACGTGTCAATACCTTATTAAAATATTAAAATGTTATTATCATATAAGTTACCAGTTTGCAGTATGTATACCGGTGTGGATTCTAAGCTCGCTTCACTCGATCCGTGCATGTTTTCTGCTCGGACTCTGAACACGTACGACTCACCGGGTGCCAGACCTCGGACAATGTGTGATAACGAGTGACACCTGGACAGAAATAGAGAGAGAATTATATACAGAATTCTCAATACAAAACGATATAGTATGTAAATATAAGTATATAATAACGAATTATAATGTCATTCGATTCACACGAAAAGGCGTGAAAAACGGTAAACAAATTGGACAAGGGTAGGGCAAAACATTTTGTAAGCACACGCCGTGGCTATCATATTATATTATATAATAAAACGTTATAATTTGATTTATTTTTATCAAAAGGTGTGTGTTTGCATATAACTGCCAAGTTATAAGATCGTGAAGATTATAACTCGCATAAATAAAGCAAAATAGAAAATATAGACTCTACACTAGATATTTTAAAAGAATTTTCCCGCTTTCGCCGTTGAAAAATTGTTACGTATCTGATGATGCCAGACGTAAATAAAACGAGCTCATCGAACGCTTAAATCGATTATTTATTATTTTTTTATTGTAATAATGAGATCTAGTATAAATTATTATTAATATTTTTATTGCTATATCGATAACCTTCGAATATAATATATATAATATAGTGTACGATAATTTGTCGTATCCGGCTATCGATCGTGATTATGAAAAAGCAATTTATTTTATTCTTTAAAAAAATCTACTCGAGAAAGTAAAATTGTATTGTACACTATAATAGAAACGTGGATACCGTATGCATGTAGGCATCTCCTATATATTATTTAAAAAAAAAAAAATGTGTCGCGTAATGTTATATTATTAATAATCATTCGATCAATCGTTTTTTCAACATCGCACAGTATCATCCACCCGATGTATGACCGCAATAATCGGCAGATGCATAACGATACGTATGACGCGACGTGTACATGAGTGAGTAGTATAATACTAGGTAGTATATTATTTACGACAAGAAATATTATAATAATTATACTTAATATTTAGGACGAGTTAACGCGTTTTACCGTTTTCTAAAACAATTGATAAGAGAACATTTTAGGATACAACGCGATTTACCTCCCCGTATACTGTGCAATCCTAATATCAAACACTCGTTATTTCAAAATCTATCAACGTTTTTAAAAATATATTTTTTTTTACATTATTTCCAGTCAATTTGTTTTATAAAATGTATACTTATTAATGTATTCTACCATTATATTTTTATAAGTTTCTTGAACGACAAGATACATTTTTAATTTTATACTCTGAAGCAGAATATTTTTTTAAGTATTTAAGTACATACAATTTGATAGTCGGGGGAGTAGTTTATGAGTTATAAATAGAAATTTAGTTTAGGCGAACTGTGCAGTAGCACACCATTTTGCGGTATATCCCCATACAATTACACTCACCTCACCTAAATTTTATAATATAATATTATGTTTGAGTGTAAATAGTAATTATACTATTAAAGTTATATCGGACAGGAAACAAAGATTGGAAAAAATAAATTATCACTCACTTGTCGGCGACTAGTTTCCAATCGGACTGGTTGAACGGTCGGACTTCTACGCCGTAACCGGTGACCATACATCCGCCGTCGTACGCCGGACTAGACCACGTTACGTCCGCACTAGTCTCTAAAACGGAGACGACAGGTCTGCCGGCTGGTGGGTCCGGAGGTCCTACATAAACACACACATGTGCACAAGCACAAATATTTATCACAATTAACAATTATCAACTGATAATAAAATAATAACAGTTTACAGGTAAATAGTTTACCCATACATAAAGGTTATATTTATATGTATATTTATTACAATAATATTATAGATCCGTATTATTTGTACGCACTGAGTACTAAACCGATTTAAATAAAAGTTAATTATGCCAATAGTAATTGAGAATCGAAGATTTTTCAGCTTATTTTTCAACCACGTGAGGGTAGTTCATACACGAATTATGTTCGAATAATGTTTGACTTATGGTGGTCATTGGTTATAGAAATACAATTTTAAAATAGCCTATTTGATAATATAGACTAGTCCAACCGTCATCATTCGTCATTACTTATTATTCGTTGTTTTTTTTTAATAAAATAAAATAATATTTAATGTATTTTTTGTCGTTCAAATTAACAACAAAAGGCAATGTGTATACTTATGTTTGTAGATTTTAGACTGGTGCACTACTCCTCCAAGTTAATTAGACGATAGTTTCAGTCGTTTTTAGATATAGAAAAGTTTAAAGGTTAGTTTTAACCATATCGCTCATCTCGATAGAATTATTTTTCACAAAGCGAAATACACCGATGTCGATTTTTCCGTTGGGGTACACTATATAGAACCGAGACACCCTGGATTTAGTCGAACTTTATGTTTTTACATTATTTTCCGGATAAAGTATGCATTATATACAGCGAATACAATGAATATATTATGTGTTAAACAATATAAATACTAAAATTTGTCGTTATTATATTGTATACTTAGTACTTACGACGTGCGGTGACAACCCGGTTCGAATGCTCCGACGCAAAGTTATTGAATTGATATAGGTGATATAAGCTTTAGGTGCGATCTTAGTATTACATTTTTATGACGAACGACGATCGCCTTAGATCATTTACTCTAAATGATCTGAGACAATGGTCGGCAACGCGAGATACGCGATATCGTAGCACCACGGTAGTGATTAAAATATGTAAATGATTGTGATACCGTTGAACCGAACGTGTGCCCGCAATGATGTTATAATGTACAAGTATATTAGGTATGTACGTCGTCGATACCACGGTTTAGTGGCGTACACGTCATAATAGGATAAAATTATGAGTGCAAAGTGAGTATCTACGAGATAATAATTATATACGCGGTAACGCACATGTCGATGATAAAAAAAAAAAAAAAAAAAAAAAACAATAATTATTAAAAACCTTTTACACACGCGAATTCAATAACCGCTCGTCGCCGAGTGGGAGCGTTATTGTATAGGTACGTACGTATATCCATATTATTATAATTATATTATTAAACGATGACATTACACGTCGTCAAGAGAAATTTTACATTGTGCGCTACACGTATACGGTTTCAAACTCGACGTTGTTTGTCGCGTGCGCGCTCGAAAATAATATTATAATAGTGCATGGTCGGTTTAAGTGCGGCCCGAGAACGCCCATTACGAGTATTATACTATCATCGTAGGATAAAGTCGCAGCGATATTAGTTTTATAATATAATAACAATACGACGCACGGTATTATACACACGTTGGACCGGACTGTGTATAATAATGTTATACAGTGTTATGTCTCATCGTTTCGGGTTAATAGATCACACTGCACGGTAGGCAAATTAATACGACACAAGTCCACGCACGACACCATCGATTCAATATTAAGTGATGGTATATAGTATAATATAATATAATATTATTGCGCCACCGCCACATCGTATAGTATTTGGTATATTATTATTGTGCAAGGTACACGATATTATATTATTATTATGTATTATATACCTACATAATACATGAATATTATTATGTTGTAATATTATGTTGTAATGGATAACAATAATATAGGTAGTTTTCATTATAGTTGACGCGTGAGTGAATCATAATCATACCTACTATGAATTATGATACTATGAACACGAAAAATAACTTAGATCCCTATTTTTTTTCCCCATAAGCACGCAGGTTAGTTTCTAATTTATGTGTTCGTTTCCAACGCGTATTCTCTGATTTATTAAGAAATTACTTAATCGAACTCGTGTTCTTATACTATCGATGAGAATAAAGATTTTCCGGGTTATCATAAAAATTTTTTCGGCTTGACGTATAAAATTATAAATAAAAAGGTAGTATCTAGGCCCTGATTAAATATTATATCCGTTCCCCTAGTGGGCGTAAGACAAGTATTACCATATTATAGACTATGTCGATTGTATAATTATTAAGAATTATAAAACATTATATTGTACCTTCGACGGCCACCGATGCGAAGTGAAAATCGTTGCCGTGCCCGTTGTCGACGCGGACCACGTACTTGCCACAATCGTCGGCCGTGATCGAGTCGATTGTCAGACTGGACACGCCGCGCTCGTTGGTTATACATACATGAGCGTCGGACACCAACACTTTGCCCTGTATACGAAATATGACTGTCTATATTATTGTTGTAACGATTCGAAGTTAAATACTCCATTAGATTAAAATATTATTATTATTATCATTCATAATATAATATGCGATTGATAGATTTATCTAAGTCTATATTGTCCTATTCATCGATACTATTTCTTAATTACAGGGGTCACCAACTGACGGACCGCGGTACGTTGGTTGTTGGTTACAGAAAATCAAATAGTTATTATGATTGGATACAATTGTATACCTGTATTTTATATTTGGCTAAAAAACCTCAAATGTCTGCAATGTTAAAAATCTGTGCAATTTATATTTAACGAAGTTTAAAAATATTTGAATCTAAGGGTTTTTATTTTTTTAAGAGCAACGCCTTGCTGGAACAACTTGCTTATTGTATGAAACAGTATAATAATATGTTGTTTTTTTTTTCTCAAGACGATAATATATTGATATCGCTAACCAATTTCGACATCAAATATTATCAATAACAATATTTTACTAAAAAGATATGTAATCCGCTCATCCCTAAATGTATCTGTGATCCCTATTTGTATATAATCATACGATTTATAATTGACAGACTCACCGCCCTGAGCCACTGCACGCACGGTTCGGGATCGCCCTGGTACGACGTCTTCAAGACTACTTTGGCGCCACGCAATACGGTCGTGTCACACGGCCCGCTGAGTATGGATGCAGGAAGTGGAACTTTAGTATTGACAGGGGAATCGCACGTGATCTTTTTTCCGACGTCATGCAGATTGTTGTTAAGTTCATTTCCGCACGACATTTCTATACAATGATAAAAATAATAAATAATACCGTATTATAATATATTATTATACAGCCATTTAACAGTATTTCGTTACTCGAGATCCGTACAAACCGTTTATAACGAGTTGTCCACTAGACACGGCTTGACCAAATGAGTTGGCCACTTTGCAACTGTAAACGCCGCTGTCCTTGACAAAAGGGTCGATAATCGACAAACCGAACTCACCGCGATCTTCGGCCACCACGTACTCAAAGTCCGCGCAGTCAGGAAGGAGCACGTCGTTTTTAAACCACGAGGCGTTCATAGGAACTGCACCTAAAAATTAAAAAGCAAACAACTTCAGCCATACAGTTTAAGTTGGTACTGTATTATAACATTTATTATAGAACAAACCGATGGCCAAAGATTTTCGGTTACTAAAATTGTATTAATAATTGTTATTAAAATAAGCTATTATAGTTCCCGATAGGTAACGTTGTTTGAATTAACTCTCCCTCTCTCTAACGTACAACATAATCTATAGTAGAGGTACCACCACCTAGAATCTAAGCACCCACCACCTTTCTCACCTTCCTAGGAGACAGTACCACCACTTTGCATCATTTCAACACTAGCGCTCCATACTAACTGCAATTCATATATACATATGAATGGTCATTGGTCACCAAATACTAACATTGCATTGTCTATCTGTCTATTCTATAATGAATGTTTATAAACATGATAAGTATTTTAGTTTACCTTGGAGTCTTACGGTCAATTGGACCGGTTCTCCTTCGTCGGCGGTGCGTTTAGGAACAAGTCCCTCGACGAATATCGGAGGTTGTAGATACGAGTCGGTACCTGGTTTCGTGTCAAACACACACAGTTCTGTCGAACACCTGGTGACGCCAGAATCGCATCTTGCCACGCACGTGTATACGCCTGTGTCCGCCGACTCCAAGTTCGATATCGAAAGTCTAGCTGCCAAATCGTCCAGGGACGAAGTCACCCTGTCGTCGGGCTTGACTTCTACGTCATTTCTGTACAAGATATACCGTGATGATATATATTTCAAGGGGTGGGAGGTTGTGTAAAAGGAGAGCTCGGTAGTACACTACCGCATTTGTAGAGAAATACAAAACATACAAATATGTATGCATTGTTCACCATGGTGCGCATTCACCCAATACAAAGAAGAATTATTTTAAATTAGTTTAAGTTTAAAAAAAAATAACATACGTAATGTAAAATTTCATCAATAATTTGCATGAAAAGTTTAGAGGGATGAAGAAAGAGACACAATTGTGTATACTGTAGGATTGTTATAGAACAATCTGTTACACATCTCCTATTTACATTATATTAATATATATGTTAATAATACTATATAATAATAATTCATGATATTATACTGGAAGATGTGTCACTGGACCAAGTTGGAATAACAGATGGATTATAAAATAATAGTATATAATACTCACTTGTACCAGGTAACGTCAGACATGGAGTTTCCCCTTAGGTCACAGCTGAGAGTAAAGTTTTCACCCGCACAGGCAGCCGACCCGGACTGCCTCCTGCCGTTAGACGATGAAGTGATTTGTATGTCATTTGTGGTTTGATTGTGTGCTGTTGCAACATTAAAAAATAATGATTATTATAAAAATTAAGAAAAAAAATGTATACATAACATTACTATTATATTATAATAAAAATAAAAAACTTCAGACGATAAAAACGGTCTCTGATCGTTTATATATATGAATATTTATAAATAGGTTCCTAAAAAAGGAAATAAGGTCACATCTCAGCGGTGTTTTTATCAAACGATTAGTCACGCTCAACGACCGTGGTATTGATATTTTTAAACTTTTAATTTACAAGTCCACAAGTATAATATTATCATAAAAATTCTCGCACACGACGATCAATCGTACTTCGCTGTGTGAGTACATGTTTGAATGATATAGAGATTTTATAAGTGATTAAAAAAAAAATACCGAAAACAATTTGACATTTTCTAAAACTAGAAAACACAACTTACAACTTTGAATATATTATGTACATTGTACACAGTTAATAAATCGATAATTTTACATTTACGTCGCTATAACTACGTCGTTTAATAGAATAAGTGTAAGAAGTGTAATACACTATACACAATAATTTACCGATTCATCATAATATATGATTCATGTTTTCTTTAATGATACAGTTATTTAAAATTAGAATTTTAGAATATACTTTTTTAAAACCCGGGAGAGATTTTGAACTCATATTTAACTTCTATTTTTTAAATAATAATGTTCTTCTTTTTCTACTGTAAGTTATTTGAAGGATAATTTTTCTACAAAATTTGACTCATCAAAACCAAAATTTAAACGAATAGTTTTATAATATGTTTAATAATTATTTAGTTATGTAAACAATTATTTATAGGTCTATAATAATGGGCATAATAAGTTTAATATTATAATAATTAATAATTAATCTATCAACATTTTATAATTTATAAAAATGGTCCTAGTATGATTAAAAATTAGATCTAAAATTACATATATTTTATATTTTTAAACAAACAGAAGTTTGTATCAATATGGAACACTACCTCCTTAATAATTAATATAAGAAATCTCTAAAAGAGTTTGAAAAAATATATAATATAATGTTTAAAACTTCCAATAACTATAATTTAAATGAATTAAAATTAAGAAATGGGGTTAGGCATGACTCGTGAATTACAGTGTAAAATATGTATGTATAAAACGATTATGAACGTAGATAAATACTCACTCAACACTTCGAGTCGAGCTGTGGCTTGTATTTTTCCAAATTTGTTCTCAACGGTAATCCGGTAGAGACCTGCGTCATCAGATGTGACGTCGCATATCTCCAACGACCGGTAGTCGTCGTCCTCGCGAATTCTCATCCTGCTATTGACGCCGATAGGCTGGCCGTCTTTTTCCCACGATGACCACGGTGGTGGGTGACCCGACACACTGCACTGGAACCGAACAGTTTCGCCGACGTCTGCGATTCGGTCGTGTAATACGGCGTAAAATTTCGGCGCACTGCTTCGCTTCAACCGTTTTGTACACCGGTCGTTCGATTCACCTGCAGGTATTTAAGATTCACAGTGGATATCGAAACTTTTAAAGGAGAACAATGGATATTAAGTGTTATTTTTATACGGTTTACGTACTGTTTAACAAATAAAAACTAAAAAAATATTAGGCGTATTAAAACTAAATGATAATAATATATTAGTTTATACGTGGATTTTTATCAGAATTATTCAGCTTACAATAAATTTCTTATTTAATGTAGGTCGTATATATTTTTGTAAAATAACTTCTTTATTTTTTTATTTCTTTAAACACTGTTTGTACTACGGTTTCAAGTAATTTTTTTTTTATAATATTTTGTTACTAATATTACACATATTCGTGTCAGTAGCATATACTAAATACATCATAACTAAAATGAATGTTAACTTCTCCATAATGTCCACTCCATCAAATTTCAGACTTAGAGAAGTAGAATATTTTATATTTCTATAAAAAAATATTTTATGTCGATTTTTAATTCTCATTGAGATGTAAAACATTTTTAAACTTGAAATAATTATTACTAACAGTAAAACTTAAAAGCTTAGAAATAATAAATTAAATGTTATTCAATTATAGATATTCTTAAAACGTTATATTATTTAAACCGATTTTTGTATTGTTATCAAACTACAATTGTTCTTACCTGCTAATATTGGGGAACCAAGCATGATGTTTTGCTGTCCGTTCGACTGCGGTGCCTTAGCGGTCGTTTGCGAATCTAAAGCATTATATTAAAGTGAATATTATAGCACAATATATTCGTCATTTTTGTATGAAAAACTCACCTGACAAAAATATCAGCCGAGCCGACGTCGAGTCTTGACCGAGTTCGTTGAAAGCTGTACACGTATATAGTCCTTCGTGTAGTGGACTCACCGTGGATATTTCAAGACGAGCCGTGTCACCGTCGATCAGTTGAGACTTAACCTGATTGCCTAATCTGACCAACTTGATGGGTGGTAGAGAATCGTCAAAAAACAAATAAACCGTAATTACATTTGTATTTAAGTACATGATCATATTATATAAAATGTTTATGAATGTTGAATCGTTCAAATCTTGTACCGTGCACAAAACTATTTAGATTAAGAATACATACTTTGCCGTCTTTTTGCCATCTAATGTCCGTCTCTTGCGTGATATTCAATTTGCACTCAAACGAAATACTGTCGTTTTCCCGGCACTCTATGTCGACCAGCCCTCGACTTATTCTTGGTAACCTTTCCACCGTTCTAGAACAATAGTTAACATACATAATAATATTGTAGATAAAGATAGTTCCATCGGAATATTATACAATCAATATAGTTAGTATAATAATAAGCTATACAGTGCCGCTATGTAATGCAACTTACGCGTGGTTGGTCCCATTTTCCATTTTTTTCTTGCAGTGTCCTATGGAAAAAAAATGTTTAAAAACTATTAATATATTATACCGTTTGGTGAAACAGTATCGCGATAGAAATGACGTGCGTACATGGAATTTAATAAGTGACAACATGTAACGATCCACTTTGGTAATTAGGTTTGACGTACTATAACCATAATAACTATATTATTTGTAATTTAAGTATTCTCGTCAAACCTCATCGTGACGTATAATAACATATTAACTATTAGGTTTTCTCGTCACCGTTGTGGCAGGGTCGCGAGTACTCGGTCGGTTACGGCGTCGAGATTGTTTTACTAATTTCGAAGCAATGACGTCACGAATACAACACGATAATAATAATAATAATATCGCACAGAGTGCGTGTTCAATGCAATAATGAAAAATAACAATATGGTGGCGGATACATGATGAATATTATAAAAATATGTGTTTAATAGCTACGACCGACCTGTCGAGTAGACTTGGAGAGATATTAGCGCTTTGATCTGTCCATGCGGATTAGCGGCTAGTAACGTGTATGTCCCCGTATGTGTCAGTTTGGCATGAGGAATTTTCAGCTGATAACGATTTCCGTTGGATATGCACAAGAAGTCAGAATTGTCACGATAATATTCCGGCTGTAAAACAGAAAAAAAAAATGAAATCACACACACGGTTAATAAACATAAAATAAAAATCTTACAATATATAAAATAATTACTATAAAAAAAAAAAAAAAAAAAAAACAACTAAAAGTATTTAGTAAAACTAACAACGACGGTCCGACCAGACCTGAGGTCCACGCGTGACTGTGTCCGTATGGTCGTTCGCACAACGAGTATCGTACGAGGTGTACTTCCATACTAGTATAGTAGTGTACTATGTTATTATTATGTTTGATCGTAACCGACTATATCAATATTGAACGTAATCAATTTTTTATTTTTCTAATAATATTATTATTCATTATTACTTTAACTGACAAACATTGGGCACGGGGGCATTTGGCATTTTCTTACAAATATCTTATTAAGTCATAGCAGTTAATTAAAATATTATAATATTTTATTTTTAATTGACCGAATCCGATAGGTATAATAACTAATAGGCGATTTCAAAATAATGCCTGTAATCTGTATGGCAGATAATAATATACAGTGAGGTATGAATTGAATACATTTATTTTTCATCTACACAGACTGCAAAGTAAAACAGAAAAGATAATAATATAATACGACAACGTGTCGTGACAAAAATTCCAAACCGTACATTGTAATATGTTATTACGTTTATTGCTTATTGGCCATACACAAATACCAACACCAGAGCAGATACGACGGTTCAGGCTTAGGAAGTGCGAATATTTTATGAAAAGGAATTTCGTTATAGGATTTGCATTATTAAAGAAAAAAAAACACTCGTGCGAACAGTGTTTTGTCGATCATAGACACATGATATCAATACTGAATAGGTACACACATGAAATCGTGTATAATAATTTCTAAACGTATTTTTTTTTTTACCAATCTATTACGTGAATTTGATTTTGTCTATGGTGTTTAAATCATTTACGAAACAAATCACTCGAATCTGGTATCCGAGTACAAGTGAACTAAATATATGAATTGACCAGACGATCAGTTATCTTTTAGCGTGTACAACATCGATATAGTTAATTGATATTAATTACAGTAAGGTCCTATAATATTGGAGAACTCTCCTATTATCATCGTGATCTATGTATTATTATAATTAATATACCTATATATTATATTAATTGTACATGTCAACTGATGTGTTCATCAATGTATTTACTTAATGATAATTTAAATAATAAAAAAATATATGATAATTATTCCGCGAGCTATGTCCTTAATCATTATAATATTATGTTATGATATATCAATAACATATTCACGTAAATATGAGAGATGACATCCAACAGGTCATCCTACAGAAATAGTAGGAATAGTAGAACACAGAATATCGATGTAGGAAAATCACAAATCGATACATTATACAATACGTAATTATGACGATAATAATAATAATACAGAAATATCCTCGACGACGGTTACGAAAAACGAGTGGGCCGTGTGTCATGTACTCGCGTGCGTTTTATTGGAGAAGAGGACGTCTTGTACGCCAATATGGACATGATATTGTGTATAATAAATAATAATATACATACAATAATGTCGCGCACACACACTATCGTCGCACTTTAAATACTATTATCCATCGACTACACGATTGTCCTTATTGTCCACGCGACGACGCAACAATAATATTAATACTTAAAAAAGTAAAATAATATACTAATAAATGTTATCGTATAATATTCTACGATATTATTATTGTTATTTTAAACGCGAAGCGAGAAAAAAATGATGATTTTCTTCCCACAGCTGCAGACAACGTACCTACGTATACCCACTACAATATCATTATTACCTATATAATAAAACGTTTTTCCTCTGATTTTCAGAATTTCACATTTCGTCACCGTATACGTATTATTTATATAGAAATATATTCTATGCAACTATAACATGAGTCAGGTGTCCAGCAGCGGTTAATTGTCGTCGAGAAATAGTGAGAGATAAACAGTCCGTTCTAACGGTACACGACGGAAGCAGCGATAAGAACTGGAATAAACGTGCGCGTGCGTTGGAAACGCGCTCGGAGAACAGTAATCGGAAATTCCTTAAAGAAATTTATTCGAAAACGCCACGATATGCCTACCGATCAGACCGAAACAATCATTCACAAAATCATTATGATTGTTATTGTGACGTCGCGGTCACGGGATGGAATGGATTTGAATATTGTTCGTCGTTTACAATAACAGCGTATGGCGACTTTATAGTGTGTTGTTATATCATAACCGCGACGGCGGCGGCGTGAGTACGTATAATATTATGTATGTAAAATACGTTCGTGTAAACAGCGAAATATATGTATATATATATATATACGAACTACGACGCGTGTGAAATTGGCAAACAATATTCGGACAGAACGCGTATGGTTCTGAGCACCACTTGCGCGCTTAGCCGTTCGCACCGATTTGTTCTTTATATGGAGTGAAAGCCGCCTCATCCAAGGCAGACATATTATAACATTATCCCGGCAAACGGCAGTATGGTCGAAACACAGTCGCAGTGGAGAAACGTTATTTTACACATGTGGTTTTTTTTTTTTTTTTTTTAGTTTGTTATTATTATTATCATAGTATCACATGGCGTATTCATCGTCGTGGTCGTTGTTGTTATTGTTGTGTTATCAAAAATAAGGACCTTTAAGTAGATCGTGGTGGCGCCTTCGATCGACACCAGTCATCACAATTATTATCTCGCCTATACCGACAGCAGTGCACAGTACTGCTGCAAGGACTGGCGAGACCGCCGTATTCGGCGATTACATTGTTGTTAGGAACCTGCAGTGTCGTCGAATTCTGTAGGTGTCGATGTTATGATGGAATTACGACGACAGGCCGGAGACACGGCGCGTCGTATAATATTATAATCATCGTCGCTGTCGTCGTTGTTATTATTATATTATTATTACATGACGTACAGTTGCATCAATACGATATCATAATACCTATATAGGTAATACGACCACCCGTAAGGATTATACTCGTGTGGCGTCACGTTTGTCTTATTATTTTTTTTTTCGTGTTAAATAATATTATATTATAACTCAGTTCCGTTCGATAATCGTGTCTCTGACGGTAAGAACTCATATGAATCACCGCATAATATGCGTATTAGTGAGAGTGGTAATTTTACTCCGTACTACTTTCAATCCGAGACTGTACGCATCATGGGATTCACAGATAAAATCATAAAACCGAAAAACAGCTGTAATTATACATTGGAATAAAAGTATTTTTAAACTGCTGCGTACCGTTTATACAATATTTTATGTATGTAGTTGAGTATATTATATTACAGGCACGTATGTTTAATGAAATAAAAAATATAATTGAAACTGCTGCCAACGTGTTTTCATAAAATACCTAATCGCATGGAAAATATTAGTAGAATATTATATACTGTAAAAGCATTTTATACGTAATCATGCGTTATTTCTGTTGGAAAACAATGATATCCTTTAACCATTAAAAATATTAATAAATCGCAAATTAAAAAACTATTAAAGCAAATTAATTTTATGTAAAAATGAATCAAAATATTATAACATCACTTAATATAATATTACTATAAACATCTGGTATTTAAATTTCAGAGTGTATTACACAACCATACCTATAGTGTATCGCAATTTTTACATATCCTTAAAAATAATTCAATGGTATGAACTTCTGCAGGTGAAGATATTCTATATAATAAAACAAAGAGATCCTCAATTATTGTAATTATTCTCATCTATCGAAACATTGGTCTTGATAAATAAATTATATGTAGGTACTATAACCCCGTTTTCGTCTGTTATCAAAACATTAATTCTAATGAAATAAATAAAATAAATAAATCTAAACGCGCAATATGAATTGCAAATATATATCTACGTGGAAAATAGCACATTTTGCGCACGTCAATAAGTTGCAGCAGATGTAATTTAACAAGACGTCAAATAACAGGGAACTATTATTTTATTTTAAGTACCCTTATGATACGTTGCTCACGTAAACAAAATCATAATATATACCTACTGTTGACTGTTGGTCGACTAAATACATAAATACGACACAAATAAAATCGTATTTATATGATACACGGTGAACATAATATTAAGTATTGATGACCATAAAAAAAAAAAATAATAATAATAACAAACATATTGAATACTTCTGTGATTATAATAACATAAATTGTCAACCTTTCAAGTATTACAATGTACAGATTGAAAAAAAGCTTAATACAATATTATTATGATAAATACTATAGAGGCAATGTCCCAAAAAACGTTATTAACTTTTAACTGTATTAGCTGGTTGTTTACATACTTTTTTCACTAATTAATCAAAGTTAAACATTGGATATTATAAGCTTAAAATGGACGCCACTAGGCCATTCAATAGGAACATAGTATACTTGTTTGCCCCATGGTTTTTTCATAAATGGTACTAGACCATGTTATTGACTCTTATAGTCTTATATCAATAAAAAATATGATAATTGAATATATTTTATAGATGCACATATATTATTATCGATCACGAATGTTTTTTATTAGTCACTTGGGTTACCTTTATTATTGTAAACTTGACCTCTCTTCAAGTAATAAGTAGACAATGGTTAGGTTGGTTGTAAATTCGACCCCGAAAAATAATAACCTGTCACCTACCATGACCTGCATGTAACAAAAAATGAAACTTATCATGCACCATGTCGAATGTGTAAAGTGTTTGTAACTCACAATCAACAGGTACAACAAATAATTCAAAATTGAAAACATTGTATTATCCTATTTAAAAATAAATAACTTTCTAGTAATGCTTCTGGTTAAAATTTGGGAATAAATAAAAACAAATGATTTAAAGATACCTCATTAATCATTTTTATAAACTATCTAGAATGAAATGAAAAAAAATCAAACAGCTGTATACCATGTAACAATGTTAAAAATATCAAAAAGAGAGTATTTTGATTAAGAGAAATATTTTTAGTACGAGTAAAAAATTGTAACAATCTACATTACCTATGTAAAAAAAAAACTGTTAACTCCTAAAAAATTTACTCATTCAACGGTAAATACACTGCAAAATCGTGTTCTGATAATGCAACGGTGCATTAGGGCGAAGCAAGTTTTAAAGCACCGAAGTCGGTTGTCACGTCACGTCAACCCATATAACTGTATATTATACGATCTGTTGATAGATCGATCCATATAATAATACTGGAGGCGACAATATAATAATAATATTAATATTAGTGATCGCTGCTCTAGGCAAGAAAATGCTTGAAAAAATCAATGTCTAATGCAATTCAACAATATTACATCAAAATAGAATATTGCATGACTGACAATAATATATCACATTAAATGTTAATTATTATAAATACGATATCATTATTAATGGATATTACTCATTAAAATATAATGAATTATATAAAAACACTATTATTATTGGGATTATGATTAAGATTAATACGTACTATATAATATAATATATACAAAATATACAACCCTATTAAGCTAATGATATTGTTTTAAAACTTCTATGATATAGTTGGGTAGTATTCATTCAATATATATATATATATATATATATATATATATATATATAATATGTGCTACCCATATATCATGAATGTATTATGTATCTATTAAAATGTATACCAATGATATAGGTACTTATTATTATCTTTTGAAATGTCCGACAGCGTTTTTCCTCGGCTTATACACCTACGGGATATGTTTATCATTCGCATGATTTATAACCATATATATCCACTTATATGTGTCATTAACTTATTATAATATAGACAATATAGTATTACTTCTGTCATTTCAACATAAATTCATGACGTTAATAATCGCGTTATAATATGACGATGGTGTGTATAATAATATATTAACCCTGCAGTAGGTATAAGTTGCGTTTTGAAATATTTGGATTATGGAAACCGATGTTACGAAAAATAATTGTTGGAACAGGAAAACAAAAATGCATAGCAGGTGTCTATTATGGTATTATACTATAGTATACTACAAAATCATCCGTAGATTGATGAATGCTTTCGAATTTTAGCATAATGCTGAATGAATTTGCAAAAAAAAATGAATACAATTAGAGACGGTAGACCAAGTACCAAATTAAATGCAAGAAATCAACCGGTGGTTACGTTGCGATTGCCTAATTTTTTTAGAATAACATGTGTTATATATTTATGCAGTCAATACGTTGAAATATTCAAAATAGGAAATGATATTTTTATTTACGAATGTGTACAGTGAACGGTGCTGTAGATTGTGATAACTACGCGCATTTAATAATATTATATAGGCGTGTATATAGAAACTCGCAAATCGATAAACCATTTATTTCAGGTTTATGGATATAGAGCAGAGTAAGATGCCGAAATCGATGAGAGGTTAGGTACAACGCGCAGTTGTTTGATGGGTTTTGTTATAGTATTGATTGATATTTTATGAAATCCGTTGATAGGTATACTGCGATATATATATAATATTATATAACTGTATTAGATGTATTGGCGGGGCAAACAGTGAGAGATTTCGGTTTACAACGATCGGGTTTCGATATTCATGTGACTTTTTAGTCGAAGCCGACCGACCGACTGACGGATGCACGGCAGAGACCTGTCGAACGGGTAACGATATCGGCCTTGCAAGGACGCGAACACGCGCGATGACTAATGCTCATAATTTATTATAAGATCGTCGTCGGCCGGTGGGTACACACGCGCACATCCATACTATAAGTATAATAAATCGTCGAAAACCGTCGGGTTCGGTTAGGTAACAACTCGCGGCGGCATCACAGGTAAGGTACATAAATCGCGAGATTTCAGACTGACGCTGTGACGATCGATGAAAGGACACCGCGGTATCAATATACAGTGTTATTATTATTATTATTGTAAAATACAACAGCTGTATTCGTCGACGACTTGCTCGAAGTATCAGCGATCGGTGCGATATTTTGCAACGTGTGTATTTTCGGTGCCAGTTTGTCCAAATAAGGACGTAAAGAGAAAAAAAAATATGATACCCATGCGAGGCGACGATCGTCGCGTGTCTTATATTTTAATACGTAGCGTGAACTCGTTGGAATATAAAATAAGTTCAGTTATTATTTATTATAATAATATTATAATTTATATTATATTAATTTGTCGAAGTGTAAATAACATATTATTATAATAATATTATTTTATACATGGCCGAATCACGTGGTTTATGGCGTCGTCCAGAGAATGATAGTTTATCCTACCCCTTGCCCAACCACCATAATTTCGAAACCGTTAACAAGCTAACTTGCTCATAAACCGATGTGATAATTATTTTTTTTTATGGGTATATTAATACATTATTTTACATATTAAGACACGAATTTATATCGTGTATAAGTATATACTTAAGTACCTAGTATAGACTGGTATAACGATGCAGGATTAACGAACTAATGGTACACATTTGAGTATATACATTATACACTTGTTATATAATGGACACATATACAAATGCAATGCCCCACGACGAATCGTCAGATAACATTTTTGAAAAAAAATTCCATTCATTCAAAGAAATGACACGATATTGATGCGGATATAAAATAACTGACCTGTGCACGATTTACAATTTTACCTACTATTATTATTACTATTTAATTAAAATATTCTGTTCTTATTAAAAATTCAACATTGGTGTGACCGAAAATCACAAGACATATAAAAGTCCCAATTAACAGCTGATAAAGTGCAATATTATTATTAATAAATATGTTATGGTATACATAAACAGGCCGTACACATAGGTATACCTGGTATGCCGTATAATATTATAAAAGTTCGCCCGCAGTATCACTAGACGCCAGTGTAGTAATAAACAATAAATTATTGTGTGTGCGTGCGTAACACAACAGCGGTATGACGTTTTATAGCATAACGTGATTTATCTTAAGTAAACACCTAATGAAAACACTTGCATGCAATACGCACAGAAGTAATAATAATGAAAAAATGTAATCGACTTTTACTTAAAACGACCGTTTTAACACGGTGCCACCTATGAGAAGCGTCATTAGAATAATTATATTGGAAATGTGCGTATGATATACATCTTTTTCGTTTCCAGAAATAGTAAAAAGCAAAAAAAAAAACGAATACTAACAAGGCGCGTCATCTATTGCCGAAATAATGAATATTTCGGTATAATAAGATCATAAAAACAAAACTACTATCGATTTCCAAATATATCAGATCAACAGCATATATCGTGTAATATATTATATATTATATAGTTATCGCGCCATCGCAGAGAGAGCATAATAAAAATATAATAATAACAGTAAATAAATAGGCTTTAAAATACGGCGCACAGACGGTTTTGGAAACTTTTTCGAAAGTATAGCACACACGTCGAATAGTCATACACCAGTTCAATGCCACACGTGCTTACTACATTGTGTGCAATAATATGTATAATCATTTACGTATATTATATGCACACATTCGCGAAGTATTTATCCTCACGTCGTTTATATTTAGTTAAGGTACGAAAATATATAATAACGGCTATTCAGCGTCCGAATCGTTAAATTGAATAATTTCGGCTAGTAGGTCACATTTTTATTTTATTTTTTTTTTTTTCATAAACAAACTTACAATGTCAAACCGTGCCGCGACCAGTGACGGCAGCACACACGGCTTATTTTTCAGTGTTATCTTTTTAAGAATAAAAACGGTTTTATTTATTATTATTTTTTTTTTTTTTACTTCACATTATATTACCTATGTCCAATCAAGGATTTGCTGTAGTCTTACCATAACGAAAAACATTAATACGTTGTGGGATAGTTTTTTTTTTTTAACTCTCCGACCATTATTATTATAACGTTCAACGGTCTCACGATAAGTGCCGACAAGGTCAGGCACACATGTATGTATATAATATTGTCGTGTACCATATAGTAATACGGATTCACTTAATCGCAACTGAAGCGGGTTAACTATGCAGCGGTTTGCGATGAATATCGCCGCGTCCATAAATCATCAGCCAATCATATTATACATATATGTTTATATACTAAAGACGTAAGTATAAAACCGTTTACAAATATATAACAGTATTATATTATATACCTATATACAGTTCACGTGGTTATTGTTAAACAAACACGGGACGTGCCGTGAGGTTCCTACCTAATTCGTGTTTGACATCGACGTCAACAATGATGTAATATACGGGACAAATCACCAAGTATACTCAGCACTCACCCTCTTTTTTCTTAAATAATTCAGTTATTCAAAATTTTATTTTTGGAAATGTTTAAATATTTTCATTAATTACGATTTAACATTTTCGACATTTATTAGTAGACAACTTTGAGATATTAAAAAAAAATTTGAACGAATAATTTTTGAGTTACTAAATTTTTTGTATAGGTACTATATACTAAGCGAAAATATATAACTATGATAATTTGTTGAATATAGATGGTTTGGTAATTTGAAAATGTTAGTTATTTATTTTCAACTATTATAATTTGTAAAAAATAGTTGAAATATAATAAATTGATTCATACACCCTGCACCATTTTTAAGGACTAACTATTATTATTAGTATAAACGTTTTAATACCTAACTAAAAAACTACTCATTTAAATTTGAAATATTAAGTACGTCAAAAGACTTAAGGAAAGTATTCTTCACTAAATATTTACAATAAAAAAAAGGTTCTCATTTGAGAAACTATTGAAAAGCAGAAGTTTAAATAATCATAATATTACAACTTTTAAGTTTTAGAAATAAAATCAAGAATTTTAAAATATAGTTCTTCAGTATATTTAAAAATTCAAAAAAAAATTATTATTACATATTATTGAACATAAAAGTGAGGTGAGTATACTTGACGAATCACATTATATATTATGATAAATTCAGTATCACTACATGGAGGTGTAAGTAGTACCTACTAGGTATATAATCGCTGATACCAAAAACCAACAATCTTGTTTAACGAATTATGTTTACTTTTAGTAGATTGGTGATGACGGAACAGAAATGTTTTTATTGCGCAATGCAATATTTTTATATATATATATATCTATATACAATTAATCGTATGGTTTGCTTTTAAAGATAAAACATCCAGGAAAACAGATATTTTTTGCGAGGAATATAGGTAACGATCGATTAGAATAATATTGCGCTCGCGTGCCTGCGTGTCATACGCTTCACTTAACAGACACTGCAGCAGATTAAATTGTAGTCACTGTACTAGTGCATAGTTGCAATCAACTATAAACAACAAATTTATTATAATAATGCACATAAATACTTAATTACTGCGTAAATTTTTTATAATTAAACCCTACATTTTATATATTTTTTTCACAATAAATAATATAAAATTCTTCACATGTCAAAATTATTATTCTTTATTCTCTAAATAAATATGTTATTTGTAGTCGAGAGTGAATAAAGTATATTATTACGGTTTCGTTCAAAATATGTGCTAATGTGATATTATTGAATAATGTATATTATGTTCTATTATTGTAACATAATTTTACTGTGATAATGGTTTCCATATACTCGCGTTATGATAAAATAATTATTTCAATGCCAACAGCCATACATGACCTATATAATATAACGGAGTAATTAAATAAAAGATTTTTAATTGAACGACTTCATTAATACCTATCCATATAATATTTCGATTAAAATAAAATGATTAAATTTTATTAATATCAAATATTGGTTCAATAGAAGAATCGAAGAATTTAATTGTATTTCGAAATTCGAATTATATGTTTTGATGATCTACAAAATATTATAGAACAATACAATTTACATCACCATTGTTATCATGAACACATAACTAATAATACATATTTATAATGAATCATCGAAGTTGTTGACAAAAATAAAATACTGCAGTTCAAACGTAAATTATTATAGTTATTTCCAAAATAAAATATTTTGATAAGAATAGTTGTAATGCCTTATCAATATATTAATTGATTATCTTTAATTTATTAAATCAATAAAATATTTAACTTATGTTCAATGCTTAGAAGAAATTATAACTAATGTAATTACAGAATAATTTTATCTGTAAGATTATTGACCATATTACAAATATTTTATTTTTGGTACTATTGGAATATTTAAATAGATAAATAAAATATAGATATAAAGAAACTAATATAGGTACACAGAAAAATAATTTATTATGTTAAACTCGAAATCTATTTTCCTAAAATTGGTTCCTTTATACAACATTATATTAAGTTTGTGAATCTAAAAAAAGGAAATGTTTGATTTATGAACTTAAATATGTGATTTACAATAGTTATTAATTAATTATTATACTGATAATACGAGACCACCAAACTTTGGTTTTAAAAATCATACATACGATATGCCCCTATAAGTAATTTAATTGGGTAGTTACATAATTTTATGATTATATAAGTAGTTTACATTTTAAGTTACTGTTGGTATTTTATATTTTGTAATGCTACGTGTTTGATTGCTTATAATTACTTTGACGCCTCTACAGTTACTGACAATTAATAATGTTACAACTACATTTAAACTAAGGATTGAACAGTTGACTGCATTTTATAGTAAATTTGAACCAAACACGAACGATTCATAAAATTCAATTGAATAGAAATACAGCATAGTTTTAAATTATGTTATACAGTTTGACGATAGTAGGTGTATTTTGTATGTTCTATCCAAGTTTTTACATGGTGGCAAGGGGCGAACTCTACATAAGTTGGTTTTGTTTACCGTGTGGCACACATTGTACATTTTATTCACTCGAACACAAATTATACGATATTAAATAAAAAATATGTAATTTGTGTTAGCGTGAATAAAATGTACAATGTGTGTCCACACGGTAAACAAAACCAATTTATGTAGAATTCGCCCCTTGCCACCATATAAAAACTTGGATAGAACGTACAAAATATACCTACTAACGATACCTATATGTATAAATAGTTTGAAGATAGTTTAGTATTACAGTTTCTTTCTGATCAAATTGATGAGATTTGTGGGTTCAAAGTGAGTGGAAATCAATTGAAATGGTGATATATAAAATATACTATAGGTAGGTACTTGTCAACGTATATATTATTCCGTTACTGATGTCAGATTGTGTCCAAAAATCATTAAAAATCGTGAATAAATTATTAAAATAATCAACGTGTAAATGTATGTCAGTCACGTTCATTTCGATTGGATAAAAGTTAATATACACGATTCGTGTGAAGTAAATCCGCGATAAAGAGATATACAGAGAGATAGATCAATACGAAATAGAGAGGGGAGGGGTAAGAGTAAGAAGACCGAGCGAAAGACGTGTCCTATTGGAAACACGTTTTGCATAATTCGAGGACGACACTATTTTTTCCTTCTATTTTCGCGAGTCAATTGTAAACAAACGACGGCGGTTACATAAAATCGCAATTAGAAAGCTAATATAATATAGCGCCCTGCCGCCGTCTCCGTACACATCATGCAGTCGAATTCCTTTTGTGTGCACTCTCAGTACTACTTAACCTAACCCAACCTAACTTTCCACGGGGACGGCCAAAACGGTATGTCTTATGATTTGTTAACAGTTTTTAAGTTTGAGAGAACAAAAACGGCAGCAGTGCAGATCTGTCACCCGCCAATAACAGTACTACAGTAGTTATATTTTTATTGATTGATTAGCTACGAAAATCCTCAAAATCAAACTAAAAACTAAGCTACACAATATTGGTTGTTGAATTACACAGTAAAAAACTTTGCTATCGCACAATTAACTTATTATATGTTAGTAAGACTTTTAATGTTGAATACAATTGGTTTTAACGAAATTATTTTTGTCAAAACGTTTATACTTGTAACTTGTACCAACGATCAAAATTTTGCAATACTAGACGTGAAATCGTTTGTTCGCCGATGGATAATACCTATTTTGGTAGAGTGGTTTTTCAAAGTAATAAGAACATGAAGATCGAGCAATATGTATGACGAAAGAATCAGTAACATCTTACAAGAATCAAAAAATACATGAAAGTCACAAATCATTATCCTATATAAAATCGTTTTTCCACAAACTCAGTTTTTACAATTATTTACAATCTACATATTATATCATTTTTGAGAACGATCACGAAAATCAACAAAAAATAATCAAAACTATTACCTAAATAATAACTATTATAAATCAATATAAGACTCTTAGAAATATGAAGTGAATCAAGTCTACTTTTTACAAAAATATGATGTCGACACTAAGAATTTCTAAAATCTTACTCAGAGTACTTTTGGTTAGGATAAATTTCTATAGGCATAGTGATACTATTATATTTAACCGATACAGATATCGTTCCCATAGTTAAAATAGTTAAATGTTTGCATAATGTTTTTTTTTTTTTTTTTTTTAATTTAAATGAAATAAAGTACGACGATAAAATAAAAAAAACTAAAGGATTTAAACTTTAAAACTAAATACTGGTGTATGTCGTATAATATCTTAAACGATTTAAAAACGGGGTGTTTGGATCCCGTTATACGCTCCAGCGGGTACAGTGTTATAATTTACATTTTACGTACACATGCGGCGTTTAAAATATAGTCGTCGAATACGAAGTTGAAACTTACTTGTGGGTGACTAAGTTCCGTTTGTGTTATTGAAATAAATATTTATCACGGCGCGGCGACGATACGCTTTGAAACTAGCGACATGCACGTAACATGCCAACATACACACACACACAAATATACACACACATACGCATAGAAACGAGCACGCACTACGGGACGCGACTGCACACTGAGAGCCGCGACACGGCCATCGATCAACTGCCACCGCTAACGTTGTCGATCTCGCGACTTACACGTGGCCGTGACAATATTGCACTGGGTGGGAGGGATCCCTACTCGGTGTATAGGTAGATACGAAAGAGTTATACGCAAAAAATGTATACAATCAAAATATAGCACGATACATTTACGATGACGAACATCCACCATAATTAATAATATATAATATGTACCTATAGGTACGTACTAGGTATTTTTAAGTAGGTAATAAATTGGTATTATAATAAAACGGTTATCTTTTGAAATACACGACATAAACATTTTTAAATCTAACCAAAATATTCTAACATTTTCGAACAATACAACTTTTATTGTATTAATTTGATAAACTAAAATAAATTACACACCTATATCGTTAACTGTATACTGTGTAATTTCCGGGTATTTCATTTTTACTTAAAAATTGGTACCTTAATTAAAATCACTTATGAAGTCAACCTATTAACTATGCAGACTATACACTGCAATATTGCTTTATTTGTTTATAGGGTTATGCGTCAATATGACGTATCCATTGAACTATAAATATTTGCAATACCTATAGCATATTTAACATAATATATCGATTACACTTTTCGTGGTAGATGTGGTAATAAACGGATTCTGCCTAAAGCGATTATCCCTTCGTCACGTTACTCAACTCACTTATTTTCACGGCCAAAGAAACAAGCTTCAATTCTCACTTTTCCATATTTTATTAGTTATTACCGACTTTTATAATATATTGTATATAGTTTAAAATAAACATATTACCTATTGTTATTTTCCATCACACTCAAGGCGCAGCCAGATTTCTTTGGCAGGGGAGGAAAGGGTCCACTTTTTTGTATGTGTAAGACCTTAAGACTTCTTCATAATTATGTTATCATTTATTTATTATATATATATATGTATATATTATAATGGAAAAATATCAGGAAATTGACGTTATTTGATAAAATTATCAATTATTATATCTATTTATCATAATGTGTTTTAGATAATATAAATACATTTTGTAAATAATCTATATATATCTATGTACACATATATGGTTGAGTCACTGCGACCGATCGAATGCTCTGCATGCCTGACACATTTTTTTGCTCTCCGATTTTATTTCGAAATTATAATATTAAATCGACTATTATAAAGAGACGCGTTTCACTCAAGTACCGTGATTATATGTTTAATTTAGTTGGTAAATGTCAGAACTGATATAAGTACGAGATATGCAAAAAACAAATTGTATTGTTCGTGAAATCAGATTTCACTCGACACGCGTATGTACGTTCGTTTATGGGCACATTTCAGGTTGTCTAGGTTAAATAAATTTAATCGCAACACAAGAAAAAAACGACAAAAACGTTCAACCATAAAATTATATTTATATTAAAAGATGGTTTTTTTCAAGTATATTTATTATAGATAAATACATCTATTATAGAGAAAATGGTTCCTATATACTTTTAACATCTTAAGCATAGATGGAAATCGGGTAAAATTATCAAGGAGGTTTAACAACTTAAAATAAATTTTTAAAAAGTCACATCGCCTACATACGATATAAAAATGTTCTTCCTACGCTCGAATTAACATTATTAAAGTGTTATAATAAATATTTTTAACAAATACTTAAGTTATTTTATTTATTAAATAAATATTCAAATTTAAAAATATTTATAAATTATTTTGTACTTAAATACATTGAATATTCTATTTAAACACCGAATTAAAGCATTTATGAAATTATTAGTAGGTATAAGTATAATTTCTATATAAGATTGCCAGAAGACCAAACACTCTGACGGTGTGATTTCAAACATAATATTTTAATTTTTTTTTAAAGAATGATGTAACCAGATTACACAAACAATTCATGGAAAATTACATTTTTTTATCCTAAATATTTATTTGATATTTAAATATACAGTAATATTATTTATATGACTATATATCTATACTCACTAAAACGTTCCGTAGACAAAATTCGTAATCCCAACATTTTAAATTATATTTTCTATTGTTATTTTTAAAGGGGCTCTAAGGTAAATTTTTTTGTAGAGAGCTATGCCTAGATTTTCACAAATGATGTTTAGTGTAATACGAAATTATTAGGAGAGTGTAAAAACGTCGTACGTAGTTATTTGGGATATTATACAAATCGTTTCACGACAAAATTGAACTCGGTGCGTAAACATCGCGCCAAAATGTAGACACAAATCATATTTGTTCGTTATAAGTTATTGATTTTGCGTTCACTCATTATCATAATTGCCGCAGTGTACCCAATGATATACTAAATCGTTTTACTAGTCTTAATGGATATTTTATGTATCCATCAGTTTATTTTCTTTCGACAAGTAAACCCATTTTAAATGCTGCATAATCGTTTTTAATTAGATTCCATATATACATATGTTTACAATTTGTCATATGGCTTCTTGTTATGGCGATCTTTGCGTTTTTGTCGCATACAATATATTATGTTATTACGCATTCAACGTCATGGGTATTTTGTATTTTTATTTTTTGGATATATTATATTTTTCCATTTACGACGTCAAATAACAATATTTTAATAACTGACATATATAGGTATTTAGCGGTAATAAAAATGTTTTGTTCTCCATATAATGTTACAGCAATGTTTAGGTGATTTCCATATTCAAATCGTTTAACAAACAGTCGATTATGGACAATAAAAATAAAAATATTTACATGTCCAACACATTTTTGTTCTTATACGAATATAAAAGATACATTCCGAATCCTTTAATGCACCGTATTTCAACTTCGATATTATTTTACAATCATTTATGGTAAATATATTGCTATTAAATTATTGTTTATTTAATTGTTATTTTTATAGTTTAATACGATTTCATAGTTTGCTACTTATTAAAAATACGAATTCCGTCTGAATCATTATATACGCAGTAATTAACATTAAAACCATATGCATATTAAAAAATTAACTATGAATAAGCTGATAAAAATATAATGTATCATTATATAATGTTTTAATAACAAAATACATGATAAAAAACAGGATGTTCTTATATTTTAAGATATGAATCATTAACAATTACGTATTTTAACTATTAAGTCACTGTAATCACAATAACCTAACCAAATCACAATGCAAAATATTACGATATAAATTTTTATAGTTACGGTATAATGTGGTTTATACTATAATAAATTAAATTGAAAAAAAAAGATAGAAACGATTTAATGTTTTTAAATTATTTAAATTATAAAACATAGACAATAAACATGTTATACGATAATTTACTTTTGTGGAATCCCTGAAAAATCAGGTATTCAGTAAATATTTTTCAGAAATTTAAACCAATTGAATAGTCATTTGAAAATATTGCTTTGCTCATACACTCCGCATAAACGAAAATGCAAGAACGCTGTACCCTAATATACAAGTTATTGCAAATCTACTAGGATTGTTATCATCAGATACAAAGTGGCTACGTAAAGAAATATCACAAATTACAAACACCAATTTTTTTATCATGAAAAATAGTAAATACATAATAATTTTTAAAAATTTAAAATTCTAGCTCATTTAAACTTGATAATTATTGACTTCCTTTACGCTGTAATTTTTATTTTTATACTCAAATATTTGATTAAGAGGGAGTGTATAGTAGGTATATTTGCAATAACCTTGCATATTTTAACCAAAGCTTCACTATATTATTTTGTATAAAGACGTTTTTCTTAATTTAATATGTTTTATAAAAAATGCACTTGTATAATGTATTTACGGTGTAGTTTAGAAATCAATGAAATGCTGTAAACTAAAACAAATTATTAAAACGATACTGTAATAATAATAGCAATTGAATTGTCATGAAAAAAAAAATATTTTTCTTTTTGTTATAAACACTTAAGATTGGGCTTGGGTATATGTGTTTATGACTATTTATAATATATTTAGTCAATTTAAAACATAATAACGTTCAATTTTCTACTAATTCAATCACCTTATAATAATACATTAATTTTAATGCACAAATACATTGTTTTTAAAAAAAAACATAACATCTCATAGAATATAGATAATGCAATTTTGCTAATATAAGAATATATTCGAGGTATCTACTTATTCTATTTATTATTTTTAAACAATTCAAGGCCCTATTTTTGAAATATGTATTTTCTTTTCTTAAAAAAAAAATAGCTTAAACCTTTTAGCAACATTTAATTGTACTACCTACGTAATTGAAAGTTTATCCATTTTAGGCTAATTTATTAGTATTAAATAAACTATAACATTATTCACATAATATGTAATTATGTAATAATTGATATAAATTATCCATATTGTTAAAATTTAACATTAAAAAATAATTCTTACACGTTAATTCTCAATTTTCAACCATATAATAAAAATATGAATGTTAAACCATATTTTTTCCAATTTGAAAAATTTTAAAAAAAGAATCGTTTTTGAAAATCAACGCCTCAAATGTAAGTGGAACGATCGCGTGTGTATACGGAGTGATGTAGGTACGTATTTACAGCTGAGCTGTATATGGAGTAGTTATACGGTGTTCTCAGAAACTTAACTTCCGTGTATGGAAACGTCTATAACAATTATATACATAAGTATAACGACGTTCATGAACCACAACACGATAACATACCGATGATGCCAAACAGTGTGGCGACGGATTAATAAAATAAGCGTTGGAGATAAATTTATAATAGTAAAATACATAACGTTATTTTGTTATATCATATCACGTTGAAATGGGCTCAGAGGTCACTGCAGACAGCTCGCTAAGGATACCAATTACTGCACTTATTTTGCAAGTAACCGCGACCGTCGGTGGTAAAAAAAAAAAAAGAATATAGTATACAATTCGAATTTAATGCGTGGTTTTTAATGTCAAGTGAATTGAAATATTGTCGGACTGAGGCATCGGCGATGCACGAGTATCATGCATTATACATAATATGTATACGCATTTATATCTTATATGACACCGTGCTACGGTACAAGAAATATAGTGAGATTAGTGAGAATACATAGTGCGTGTGTGCGTTTGTGTTTATAATCTTTGTACATTCAATCATGTGATTCTATATGCTGCAAATACCAAATCAGTGGAAATTCTTATGAGTTTTTCTAAGTGCGCTAACCACCTTTTTTCGTTTTATGGTGAACGATATACTTGGTAGGTAGCTAAAAAAATATCCAAAAATAATTGTACAAAAAAGTATTATGTTTTAAAACTATTCTATACAAAAATAAAACACACGAAAAATATTAAGTCCAAAAATGATAGGTACAGCCAAAAATAATTACTTAGTTTAAACTTTAAAACTTTAAAATAATAACACTGAAACGTTTTTTCTGTTTTCTACTTAAAACGTTAGGCACAATTATGGATACTGCCTACTGGCTATTGTCCCAGCGATGATACTTATCGAGAGACGATCTCGAATTTCGTAAACTAATTTTTTTGGTTATGGCGTTATTCGAAAATTTTCGTTTCTTTCGATGTCAATGCCCCTCTATCTAAATAGTGTTATGGTGTAATAATAATTTATAATTTAAGGTGCATACATGTGTACACACGTCAAAATATCAAATATGGTCTAGGTTAATGTATACCTAGCACCGCTGTAGCTATAATTTGCTATATACACATAAACGGAAAAAATGATTCAAATAGTATTTTACCACGCATGTTCACATATTATCCGTAACAAGAATATCAAGTATATTTAATATTATAATTTATATGTTATACTATTAAAATGCACTGTTTGGAAAGTCCACTGAACACCTAAATGTCCTAAACGGTTTTTACATGATCGGCCGATATAAAACGATGTCACAATCAATGAATATTTTTAACTTTTAAGTAATACCTAATAGATAATGAAATATATATGTTACGAGTATAACATAACACGGTTATTGTATAACGAGTCAAACGTACCTATAGGAGTTTTTAAAGTATTCGTTTCACCCCGTTTTCAGGTTTTTATTATACATTTCAAAATATTTAAATTTTTGTGATATTAAAGGATTGTTGCTGTTTTGTGGCAATTCGAATTACATACTATATTTTTGTTTTTACCTATCTATCTTTTTATGTGGAAGTCGATGATATTTTTTGAAAAATGTTTATGTTTTGAAAATTAAAATCAAGAATGAGTTTTTCAGATATATATAAATTAAATATTATAAGATAATGAATATAAATATATATTTAAATGTGTGGATAATAATAATAATATGTCATATTACTACAGTCATTTAAGTATGTAATCATCTCATACGTGTAGATCGTTAATATGGATGATCTTTATGTACCTACCTATGACGTATTTGGCCTCTGAGAATGGCGATTGCGGGCGTCCGCTACTCTCCGGATGTACGTACGTTGTACTTTTCCGTCGATACGCTTGAGTTAACGCACGTTTTTTTGTTTGTTTTACATCAATAATGAGCTATGCATAATAATAAAATTAATACTATACGATGATATCACGGCCGGACGATGAATATCATTATGTATATGAGTACAAGGTGGATCATGGACGTTTAAAACGTCTAAAATAGCTATATTATATAAACATAGATATAATTGCATCGATTCAAAAAATTACTTCAGTATGATAATATATATATTATATATTATGTTGTATTCTTTTATCGAGACGTCTTCACACTACCCCAAACATGAGGCTCCCACGCTGCCTCTAAATTCTATTCCACCACCGTCGTTTTTTTTTTTTATTATTTTATAAAACATTATTTGATGAAATTTGATTTATTATAACTTATGTGATTAATACCTAATTATTTAATTTTAAACCTAAACTGTTAGGTAAAATGAATTCAAAAAGCACCTTCGTTTTCCGCAGTTATCTACTTTTCGGATTATTCTTTCCTCATATAAATCACATAATATACAATACAAGTTAATTTCGTATTTGGGACCACAGACATTATAGAACTTAACAATTCGTTTTGTAAAACGCGTGGGTATAATTTTTATTAGTTCGGACGGTGTATATTTTGATTTGTGGGTTGTTCAAAACTATTCAGATGTGATTTTATTAAAAACAAACTGATTTAAAATACATGCGTTACCTATTCGAATACACATAATGTTTAATGACAAATCGAAAATGTAACTCCACTGTGGTATGCAGTGTTATAGTTATTATTATTTCATCGTTGCATCCACGAAGAGCAACAAATCGTCAGTACGATAAAAGAAATAATTGCAAAGAATATTATATGAAGTATGAATCATAAGGCAAAAATGTTGCGTAAATTATATACTAGTTTTATATCAGACAATGGATTATCGTTAGTAAGAGAAATACACAATGTCGCTTGGGACGACAATGTGACGTTAAACCATGTCGAAATTAAATCATTCATTACTAACAAAATAATGTCCTCATCGTTAAAATTTATATATTACACATATTGTATTATTATCACGTTCAAATTATCCTCGATATAACGATACGTCCTGCATGTGGTTTGAGGACGAAATCGAATGTCTTATCTCGATATAAGTAATACATATCATCATTTTAATTTAATATAATTAAGGTACGTGAAATATCATGATGGGCTGTATATTACCTATATTTAGGATTTTTCAAAACCTATAGACAAGCGGTTAGAACATCCGAAACAGAAACCTGTGGAGATCCAATCCCTACACACCCCCATCAAATACGGATAAAGTAAAAATGGTTGTGGAGTTTGAACTTTGAACTTTTTGTTGATCCTTCTAAATAAGCCTTTGGTTATTAAATCTCAGATGATATAAAACACGCGAACAATCCACAATTTAATAAAATATAACGATTGTAACTTATAATTGTAAGCAGCTACAAGGGTTATTCCTTTCTGCTATATCACTCTGCGCACTTACAGTGATAGGTATTCGTCTCTCATACTAGTATACACAATTTATGTACGCATATCTTATGCAAATCGTTTTCTAAATGTAAACCTAATAATACAACATACACAAACACGCAGACACACATACATGCACATTATACGAACGGTATAAACGATTTATAGCTCATAGTAATACATAATAATATATTATTGTGCGAACATTTTATCTTTTACATACACCCATTATATATATAGTATAGTATATACCATGAGATACTGCATCCCTACAACTACATCCGAAGTCACCTGTTGGCCAATTTGTATCCTACTGTACAATAATGTCACTCGCCACTGCAACTGCAGCCGTACCGTTTGTTTACATCGCGCATATACATATTATAGTTTATGTAATATATATTCAAAATGTGAATAATGTATATATGTACAATATAAGCATCTGAATGGTCTTAAACAAGAAACCAGAAAACCACTCATGACTTCATCCGATTACAAAGAATATTATAATATATATATATACAATTTGGCAGCTGCATGTGTTTTGCATCTTTTGTGCAACACTGCTGCATTCTTGATCTAAAACTTTCGAGTGTAGACAATATTTTTAATGCATATAGTATTATGTCTATATAGATTATTAATATATATAAATTAACAGCGTTCATGGACCGTTGTGATTTATATATTTTTACATAGAGTAATTATTAATTATTGTCATAGGTATATACTTTTGCCTTTAATATATTAATTTCTTATAAACCATGGCATGCAATGACTAAAATGGTTTTAATTCGAATCAAGATTATACAGTTCTATAATAATAATATAAAATTAAAAACTGTAATACGTATTATTTCTACGGCTGATTCAAAAAATATATCCTAAATAAATTATATTCACATATTATACGGTTATATTTTATAATATTCACGACTAAAAATTTCGTATATAGCCAAAATAAACAGTATTATTAGAAATTTAAACTACAAACAAAATTTAAATTTTTAAGTAATCTACCTTTTGTTTAAAATTAAATACATCTAACTATATGTAACACCGGTATTCAGTACTGACGCATTTGTAAATATATATTCATTATACTATATAGTACATATTATATTATACTACTAATTACTATATTATTGTGAAAGTTTTAGATCATAGAACAATTTATATCAGATATATTTACACCAAGATGTAACAAAATTTTAATGTAAAAAATAAAAGGTGATTTATTTTCAAAAAGGGTAGTCATTTATAAGTATATAGGTAATGTAATTTTGTTTATTTATATTTAGAAAGATATCTTTATTTATAGATATATTGTTTGTCAAATTGCCCTCATTACCTAGCTAACCCAAAATTTTTGAATTACACTCGCTTTTGAAAATAAAAGATAAGTTCGAATTACATTCGATATTAGATCATCCATAGAACTTATACATATTAGTTTTAGTTGACAATCTCACGTATCGATCGTTTAAAATGAGGTTATTACACGACATATTTCGTAATACTAATTTAGAAATACATGATGGTAAAAAATACATATTTTTCATACTTACTATATATTATACAAACATTAATTAGTTTAAATTGTATGTAACGATTGGATGGAATGCAATTCCTGAGGGTAATTTGACAAAAATTAGTAAAATTTTACCTCGTCAAAAATTGTGCAGTTATACGATGTAGGAATGGGTACGTAGGTACTATACGCTCGGTAAAAACTATTTTATTTATTATACAATTCATTAGAAATTATTTTAACATAAAATATAATTTATTAATTTTATGCATTACAGGTATTATATGCTTATAAATTATGATTTTGCGTATAAAATATTATTTTAATAATTGTATTATATATTTATTCGTACATGCAGTTATACCACCATTTCGAAAATGGCTTTTTTATTTACAGTACTTATATAAGATATACATATTATAGTTGTTCGTCTTGACCCGCCTTAAAGATTTATTCATTTTCGGACTACTTGGCAAGTTTATGAGAGTGCATGCTTAATAATTATCGTACAGGTATAGTAGAACCTACTGTAGAGCCTAGAGGTAACTAAATACCGTATGTTTAATATATTTTTAAAAATATTTTAAAATTAAATTGATTAACTATTATCTATTGATGAAATCTACAATGCACTTATACAACGATCACGATAAAATAACACAGGAAACTAATTTTTACATACAATATGATATTAAAACAAGTCAGTGAAAATCTTAGTTTGCATTATTATTTTGTCTATATATTTATTCATTTCTACTTACATTTAAACAACCTTATTTTATCTATTATAATAAAAAAAATTATACTAAAACGTTTAAAATGTGAGAATAATAATTTTAAATAATGCTCAAGAATAATCATCAAATTATGAAACTAAGTCAAATATTGATGATCAATTTGGGCATTATTATACAATAAATTAAAGTATTTTGCATAATTGGGACATTTTTATGATAAAATACTTATACACACTGCAAGGTGTTTTGATATGTTTTTTACCACGTCAATAATTTTAAGAAAACACAAACATGAGACTAACGCGCGGAATTACAATAATATTATATATTTTTGATAGTCATGATAACTCGAAGACTTTCATAACTCAGATCATTTTCTTGCCCCTTGAAGTATTTATACGGTATATTTCAGGCATATTACTCGAAAAACGCATTAGTCAAATTAATTTGTATCCCCCCTTGAGATTCCAGTTATTGAGCCTCGAATGACATATGTTACGTAATGAGGTACCTATAATACCTATACGTTTTAAATCGATAATATTATAATTGGCGGCAATACGAATGTATCGCAAATAGACACACGTCACCAGTACTCACCTATCTACCTAATTACCGTTAAACCACTTCGTTTACTAACAATAATAGTATTACACGTCGTCCGAACGGCTTGCAAGCGGTGTAATAATAAAAGTTGCTCTGGCGGCGGTGTGAGAAGATTAATGTATACGAGTATATTTTATACGAACGCCGTTTAGTCGTGTGAAACGCGTGTGACTGGAAAAAAAATTATATTTATATACGCTTCGTGAAATAAATTAAATCGCGCGGTGACACGTCGTAAAGTCGTCCACGTCACGGTCCTCAATAATTTAATACAGGGTGGTTATTTTATTGGAAAACACGGTAGTTAACCCTGTTGATTTTTATGTGTTTTAGTAGTACCTATAATAACATACCTAATAAAAACAAAATAATCCAATTTTTTTAGTAAAGGATTTTAATCGGAATCGGATCGATATCATGAGCTGCGGAGAGTGCTCATCTCAAATGTAATCAAGCGAAAGAAAGCAATATTAGGTTCATTGTTCAGTACTCGTCGACACTTTCGTGAACTTTATTCTTCCCTATTATAGTTAAGTACAAAATTAAAACAAAAAAACCGGATTTGCCGTTTAAAAAAAAAAATCGTTGGGATCCTAAAAAAACGGTAACAAAAGACAGCAAACAAAATTATTAAATGTATAATGTATATAGTGTTACAAGCACCCTGTACCTCAAACCACGTAAAAGTTGAAACGATTTTTGCCCTTTATCTGTGGTAACGGCGTGTATATAATATAGTAATGATAAAAATATAAAAAAATTATCGCGATGATGATTACACTATACCTATATATATAGTACAGTAGTACACTGTTAAATATAGGTAGCAATAATGATGATGATGATAATTATAATGGGATAATACTATACAATAACTCCACAACTATCTAACACCTGTATGTTGTATATATTATTATTTGAACGCATTAGAAAATCACGCGACGAATAAAATGAAAGGTGTGCAGTTGATGGGTTAGGGGGAAGCGGAGAAACAATGTATTAAGCACGCGTATTAATGGTCTTATATAGAATATTATAAATTATTGCACGCGCTCGGTTTGCCCGGCGGGACCATTTCATGTTGCCACCGTTTAATAGGCCCCCTCCGACACTTTATGAGATTGAGTGATTAAAATCTCGTAAAAAAAAAAAAAAAATCCAATAATAATAATAGCATAAACCGCAAATCGTTTTATAACGCGACGGCTACACCCGAGGGCTCGACTTGTCCCGCGTCGGCGATTCAAACGAATACTAACACAATGTTAATATTATTATTATTATTGCCGAGTGCTTTATACCACTGTCTTGAAAAAATTATATAATATTTATACAGAATATTGTTGGCAATTGAAAGGAAAATATGAATCGTACGTGCGCGCTAAAGGTCATATTATATTATACCTAAAAGTGGTGTGCTATTCGGTACGTGCTTTAGCCGTGACGTAAATCAAATGAAAAAACAAATTCCACATTAAATTGTTATGTGTGTTGTTTTTTTTCTGTCGTTTTGAATCAAAACCTTTGATTCAATATCATATTTTATTTTTCTCCTACCTATAACGCCAGTGCGTATGTACGTAATTCATAGTTTCTTACTAGATACAGACGTTTAGACATAGGTACTCTTATACATACAAATCATGTAGCGTAAAATAATATATAATAATGGCCGTTGTGATGCGGCGAATGGATTTTATGTAATAATTTGCAAGTACAATAGAGAATGTGATAAAATTAGATCACTAGTTAGTAGTTATCTTTCAAACCCATACATGGCAGCGAACACAGTAAAAGAAACGTCATGAGATAATAATATAGTCTGCGTGTATATATGCTCACAATAATATGATATAAAATATTATTTGAGCGATCCTCAGCCGGAATTTGTTATATAATACTCAAACGCCAAGAATTTCTTAATCATAATAGTGACAAAAAATACGTATTTACAGTATATATTTAATATATATATACTATTATAATACCGTACCCATAACATACGTCATCACGAAAACGAAAAAATGGATTAAATGGGTGTACTATATCCATTATACATAATATTAAACATTTTTACTAATTTTTAGTTTTATTTTTCAGTGAATGTTGAGAACTAATTGTTAATAAATATGTATAATATTATAAAACAAATTAAAAGTTCAACATTATGTTATTTTGCAGAAACTATTAAGATTATGCAAAAAAAAAATTTCCAAAAAGTTGATATCTATAATTTTCTAAACGAGTGTTTATCTATTGTTAAAGAATCACCCATTATTTCTAAATAACATAGCAATCAATTACATACAAGACGAATTATAAACGTTTAAAATTTATCAAAATACAATACAATTTTTAATAAACGTTTTAAATTCCATATTTTATAGAGTTGATATATTTAATAATAATAAATTTAATATTCGTTATAATGATTTTTTTTCCGTCGTTTAAAATTAACATTTTAATGGTTTCAATGTTTGATATGACACGTCTATTGTATTAATTGTTACCTGCTTAATAACGTATAAATCGCTTATTATGTATTAGAATTTCTATGTTATTTTTCATTACACGAACAAATTTTGCGAACAGATTCCATTTAGAAATACAGCATCTATGACACATAATATTACAACTCTTATTTAATAAGACGTTAATATTTTAGTGTAGGTAAATTATTTTTGTATAAAATTAAATAATAATAATAATAATAACTATTGTGATATCAGTTTTGAATATGTATCTATAATTATTATAATATTATTATGATGGGCTGTCCTCGGGACGTAAAAGAATTGAAACATTATATACGTTAGTGCCGTTCTTACAATGTCCGGTGTCGGTTAAGACTATTTAGTAGAATTCTACCAGACACTAACCGAACATTGTAAGAACGACCCCAAACGATGATCGAAAATAATAAACTATGCATTTACCTATATTATGCAAATGTCAGTAATATAATCAGCTCGATAATGATAAAAATTGCATAATAATATGAACACAAGCACACACACGTCATAAAATACCTACATCGTAAAAACGCCTCGTCGATTGCGGATGCCGCCGAAGACAGTGATTGTACGTGTGTGTTAATACTATTGTATTTTGTTCTTTTTATTATTATTATTATTATTATTTTCTTCCGTGTACGTACAATTCTATAATTTAATATAATATAGTACCTACATGCAAATCGAAAAGGTATAAACTCTTGTTTGCTTCTTCCGTTTTTCGATTACGAGTATTGAGCGTTTCTGCTACAGAACAATGGACAAACGTATTATTCAACAATCGCGATATATCGTAATAAAAAGAATAATAATAATAATCATCATCATTATGGTCGATGGCATCTCGGATTGTAGTACCTAAACCGTTCACGAATTTCATCACGTTTGCCGATTTTCGAAACGGACACTACGCGACAATTAATTTATTGTTATATTATAACGACGTGCGCGCGCGTGCATTCGTGTATATGTAGTGCATACATTTTGAACAATAAATAATAATCGATTTGCTACACTACACACACAATGCAATTTTTTTATTGTTTTATCATTACGTCTTGTATTGTTTTGGTTTGTAGAATTTAATCGCGGGACGTACATTTTTTTTTTTTTTTGTCATTTGCGTTTATTTAAAGTATGTTTTTACATCCGGTCAGCGACCGTATGGCGCCTGATAAGTGATTTCTGATGCACGCGCGTATACAATAACAAAAATACACAATGCATATTGCATTTACTATGAATATATATAATTATTCGCCAAGCATATTATCAACTCATGGCTACATTTTTCCTTTAATTATGATTTTATTCAATTTTGATTTTTTAAATTTTTATCGATTCTCGCATACTTTCACAAAAACTATTTTTTGTACCAATTTAGAAGGATTTTCACTGTAAGATCTTAAGCAAATATTTTTTCTCGATAAGTTTAAATAAACAAATGGTTTCTCTGGTTTCTTAGATATTAAACTTTGTGTTCTAAAAGACTAATTATAACAGGTAATAGTGATAATACTATAATAATATAGGTACTAATATAGTATAAATTTAAAAATTACGGGGATCATATTACCATAATGATTTTTTATTATTATTATTATATTTAGTAACACTAGACTTAAGTTGGGTCACATAAAAATTTATGTTTAAATCAATTAGCATATTCATTAAATGTTTCTGCAACCAGTTATATAAATAAAATTAAGAGTAATAATAACTTTATATAAAAAATAAAACCATTAGTAAGGGATTATCCTAAGTATATACAATTTAACAAATATAAAAAACGAATTGTTATAATTTTGATTTATTTAAAAAAAAATTCTTCAGCCTTACAATTTGTAGAAGAAACAATGGGATAGAAATACAGAAAAAAGTCGTTTCGCCACTCTTAAGGTATAAAAATCTTAAAAAATCTGGATTGGGTATACTTAAAAATCACTCTGTGTATACACTAAACTCAAAATTATAACATTTAAGTTTGTTTTAATAGTTTCAAATACCTAAATTAATACAGTTCAACGATTCACATTACTAGTTATTATATAAAATATAACTATGTTTAAATTCGTCGAATATGTTTTGTTCTCTAAACAAATAGACGTTCACCCAATTGTCATCATCTCTGTATCATTCAAAGTCAAATCAAAGATATCACTTATATCTAATATGTATAATAGTTTCTACCAGGTGTCGAATTTGATCGATTTTTATTATACAACGTGTATAACACTGTAATTCATTCCAACTTTAATTCATAATAACATTATAAAAACATTTTTTCTACTCTTCGAATTATTATTTTATTGTTTAATTAAAAAGAGATGTTTTTAAATTAAATTTAAACATTTTCAATTACAAATTTCTGATTGTATGGAGTTGCTGACCTTTATTATTTAGTAATATACCTACAATAATGCATCAGCGAGAATTTGTGTCTATGTAATCTTATACCTATAATAATTAATATGCCCAACAAATAATTCTATAACCTTTTAGAAAAGTTAAACTCAAGTTGTGTCGAAAGTCAAGATCGATGGAGTGATGAAAGAGTTTTTACAAAACTCAAAACAAAATAATCAATTACGAATTTACGAATTACGTATAAGTGGCTATAACGCTATAATTAAACTAATAGGCATTGTGAATACTGCAATTGAATACCTAATAATTATAATACATGAATAGAAAATGTGTTGATCAATATAAGTCATAATTAATCCTTTAATTTAATTAATTTTTTTATTTGTAAATCACGACAAAAGGGAAGCTATTATTATCATAAATTATATTTAAAAAACGGCATTCAATATTTTTACTGCACGGACTTTAGTTATTTTACAATTAATTCACATAGTTACTGTATAATATATTGTAGTATAATAGCTGTTAACTGCAACGTTTGTACATTATGAAATATACTTGTTTCACAACAATATTATGAGCTATTATCATCAGTTATTATCGTAGTTAGAATTCAATCTGAATTCTGTTTACATTTCCGCGCACGATAAAATCGCCACGATAGGTACAATAATACAATAATAACAACACTTTTATACGCGCAAGTCATGTCACGTGCATGTCTTAAAAGTCTTAATGCACCAGCGACTGACAGCCTTTTTGACATTTACTATACCGTCTATACCGCAAAATCATTTCGTTTCGACAGACTTTGTTCTCGATGGCAGCGGCATATCCTATTTGATTTCACTACATACGAATACCTCTGATGGTAATATTATTTTAATGTTGTCGTATAATGTCGCCTATATGTATTCGGTATTAATGTATTATGGATAATATTGTACTATTATTATTATTATATAGATATGGCCGATATGGGCACCTCGCATTATAATGCGCAGTACGACGGCCGGATAATGCGGCGGCGGTTTTCGAACGGTCAGAAATCTGGTTTCGCAATAATAATAATTATCATAATAGTAATAATATATGGACACAGTTCCAAATATGGGCCCAATTAACAATATATTACCCGGGTAATTGTACGGCCGGCCGACTACGATTACTGGAGACGTGGCTTTCAGCTCGAATCGTTATTTTCATGCGATTTCGTGCATTCCCTGCGGAGTGCCGCCATACCATCGAACGAAACGTATATATTCCTAATTTATAATCTAATGATACAGGTACCGCGTAATAGGTAAGTATTATTGTTATTAGCTGGTATTATAATATCTTGGCTCACACGGTCTTATAATACGCCACTACGGTAGTCGCGAAGGCGGCTCCGGTGACAGCGGCAAACAACAATGCGGTCTTCGGTGCCGCGGGAAAACATGACTTTGTCTAACGGTCCGCATAAATTCGCATATAAAATATCATAATACAGCAGAATATTATTATTGTATATACCTAGTTATCGGTAAGTACCTATATATATAGCTACGAGCGCCGTTGGCTGGGATAATATATTATGTTTTGCCAGAAAAGGACATTTCGTTCGCGGATCTGGTGTTTGGTCTTGTGCTGTAGACAGCACGGGAAAACGAGTTTAATGTGCTCAAAAGCCAGAAGATAATGTTAGATTAGGTTAGGTTTTGAAAAACATTTTTTTTTTACTTCTCAGGGTTTAATCCTAGTGATATGAGATAAGGAGGCGACGACACTGTTTTATTTTATGTTTTAGAAGACAGAAATATATATTTCCTGAACAAGTAAATAATATAATATCATGAATAATTTTACGGCATAACAATTTTCGTGAATTTCTATGTAGGTAGTCCATAATAATTACTTTTCGTTACAATTCTATTTACTGTATACCGATTACGTTAACATCACGTGACGTTAATACAATTACACGTGATTTACATCTTTAGACTCGCGAATTATTTTAGTTATTACCTATTTATATTTTGTGACTCATAATACTAAAAAAATATTATAAAATATCATATTATCCTATACCTATTATGTAGTCGTGTATATAAAGACTTCTAGAGATTAATACAACATATTTCTGCTGCTCACAATATCAATATTGACAATATTAAACATTACTTATACATAAAAAAAAGAAAACGTAGCGTGCTGCTTGATATTTTCTGCACTTCGCGAAAAAAACATTAAAACATATGTTTTTTAAAATTATAATTAAATAAATATATATGTATAAACGAGGTATCTAAGGTAACGCAATTATATTATTTATCGGTTGCTAAGGGAAACTTAAATACCATAACTCTAAATTATAACATATTAACATTAATTTAATCTTTGCTGCTATTTGGTTGCCATAACCAAATGAACGGTCAGAAAAAATTTTAATAAGAAAAAAAATGTGACCAACCCAAAAACTTTTTTTCAATCAAAAACAGCAATATTGTTATATGACGTGTAAAACGAATAATTTTTCAATTTATTTATTATTAATTTAGACATCGTAAAATTGAATTAATAAATTTCAATTTTCTTAAAGTACACCGCGACCCACTTCTCAACTTACTGTTCGAAGACAACTGCCGTACAATATATATATATAATATAATAATATCTATATTACATATAATATATAATATGTATCACATGATTCATATGTGTATAAATAAATGTAAACATTAGTTCAGTAATTTTAGAAGTCATTACAGTAAGTATGCATATTATTATACTCTTAAAATGCGTTAATTAATTATATATAATAATATAGAATTGATTATAATATGACTAGATATAATACAAAATACCTATGTCCTACTATCATAATTATTAATTTATTATATTTATAACATTATTATGTGTATTAAGAATTTGAGAAAGTTTCTCTACATATAAATATAACATAATTCGTTGACGTGAATTGCGTTAGCAACATATTGGTAATATTTATATTTATAATGAAATTTTATTTAAAATATTATGAATCATATAAATATATGGAATTATTACCTATTAGAAACTTAAAATCATAACGATATCCAGTGTATAATAAATATTTTAAATTATAATAATAAGTCTTACCTTTAAACCATCCCTGAGCCAAGTAATTTTCGGTAATGGATCACCCACGATCTCTGAATCAATAATCACTTCTTGGCCTTCTTCAACTTCTTGAAATTTCGGTTTAACAACGAACTTTGGTTTTTTTGAATATCTATTTGAAATGTAATCATGATATTGATATTGTATCTTGTGTAGTATTTAAAAAATAATAACTAATAACAACAGTGCACGCAATGCGTTTAACTTTTGTATTAGATATATTATTAAATATATATATATAATAATTACATAGGTGTTAAATAAGTAATATCATTTTCTAAAAACCCAATTACCATACACTTTTAACATAGAAATTCAAGTATTTCGAAATATGTTTGAAAAATGTACTTATATACATATTGTATAAAATGAAAATAAAACGTTCGATGATTTAAAACTTGAACTGATATGTGCTCACTGCAGCACATTATTAAATGATTCGTAATGTATCACATACAATTTCTACCTGCTGAATATATAAAATTTATTATATTTTACTCACAAATGATTAATCAAAGAGATCTGTTCCATCCCCGTATCATTATGTGCACGTTCCACCACATTGACTTCGCACCGACTTTCTACCGTACCTGTGTCATTAGACACTCTTAACAGATAAGTACCCGAATCCCGGGTTGTTACACACGCTATCCTAAGTTCCAGTTTTCCATCGTGATCAGTAATAATGTCTACTCTCCGTCCGTTTCTTAATTGAATACCGTCTCTAAACCTGTAAATATAAATTAAACGAAATTTGTTTATTGATTTATATAATCAAAACACGTAAAACATGAAACAATTTAGTTGTTTTTATAATAATATACAATAACTATATTTTGTAATTGCTTAAATAGGTGTCTCACATATATGTACCTACCTAATAATTTTAATTTTTAAGTTAAATTAATTCTAACTTATATAATTGTATGTTATCATTACTTATGTATTATATGTATTGAAGTAGAAGTAGAAATTGAACTTATTTTGGGTGTGTTGTTTATTAAAATTTGAGTTTATTAACTGAATATATATATATGTGTGTGTGTGTATTTTAATACATCTCAAATATTAATAATAAATAATAAAAATATAATAATAAGTGAAAATTTAATAATGAACAATATAACAATAAACTAATAAATATTAAAATTTAATTTAAAAAAATGTAAGTTAATGGATTAATTAATCTAAGTATATAATATAAATTTCATTATATTTTCTAAATTATTCATGTTAACATACCATGTTCTTAATTAAAAATGAATAAATACAAATATTAAAATATTTGCCTAATTATAAGATATTTATCCAACTATGTATAGTATGTATTTTAATTTACCCCAATAACCGGTGTAGTGAATTAAGTACACAATATTTTTCTTTGTGTGACTACTTGCTAGATAAATAAGTCAATAAACTAAAAAGTCGTTCATCAACCGATGAATATCGACCTGCCATAACCTTGACTGCAAATATTAAGAACCGAAATGCTAAATCTTACCTAATCTAGCCTGTATTAGACTTAAATGCTGGTAGGTAAATAAAAAGTTTACCATTGGACTTTGACGGGACGGTATGCGTCAATTTGTGCGCTCAAAATGATCGAGTCCACAGCTTCACTGGTTGTTGGCAGACCGAAAACGAACATGGGCACCGCTGGATCGGTGCGGTTCTTGTTGAACACTTCCAACACGCACTGCGTGGATGCCTTTCCGATTGCGTTGGACGCTACTGCCGCGTAAGCACCGCTGTCGTTGTACTTGACTCCGGTTAATTCCAGCGTATAGAAATCGTCCGAATCTTCTCTAAATATCGATTTCCTTTCACCCTCCGTACCACCTACATAAAAAAAAAATCGCAACGGGGTAATCATATATTTATTTTTATTTTTAGTGTCTCTACAACTAGCTACAGGGTGGCCCTGAGTAGAGAGTATATTATTTTTCGTGGAATAATTTTTATAAATGATTATTATAATATTTTTGGGTAGGATGTTACCAATAAGAGTTACAAAAATGTTTGTTGATTTTTTGATTATTTTGAAAATAACAAATTTGTAGCACAAGAAAAAAAATTTATACGTACCCGAAAAGTCTATTGGCTGACCATCCTTATACCACAAAACCAACGGTACGGGTAATCCGTTTACTTGACATGACAACCGGACTGTAGAGTTTATTTCCACTCTGCGATCGATCAGATGTTTAGTGAATACTGGAGCTGATTCTTTAAAGTTGTTGTTTTTCATCAAACACCTGTAACAACAAAATATATTGTACTTAACATTATTTACAAAAATAAATTATGTCTAAACACCTTATATACAATTAAATTTAAAAAATTCTAGCTCACATTAATAATCACAAAAAAATTGTTATATTATTTTTCTTTATAATTTTTTTAAGTAATTAACTATCATCTATCTATATTATAGTATACCTACTTAGATAAACTGTCTTGAGTAAAACTTTGACGGTTTGAGTTCAAAATATCCTTTTACACTACTGAAGTAATTGGGGAATATTTCATTTATAAATAATTTTCCAAATTAAGAACCGATTAAAAATAGTTTTAATCTTAACATCGATAATTTTCACAAGCACTTTTCGATTTCCATCATTAATACGTAAATGCTGTATATAAAACTATCATATCTCATAAATAAAAAAATAAAGAACAATAAATCAACTGTCTTAGATATTCCTACATATGGTAGTCGCATACAAAGGAATAAAATTGACTCTACCGATATCACCAAAGCTTCATCAGACGTTATCGAACAAAGTATAAGCTCAATAATTCACGACATGTCACATGATAAACCAAATGATAACGACGATCGTAAAACGCGAAGAAGAGACCGGAATCGTTAGCGTGGTCGAAAACGTGATGTAAAGTTTATTGCTATTGGCCAATCTTTACCCAGCGGAGACACACCGGACGGATCGCTGCAGACCGTTATCGATACGTTCGACAAAGGAACGACGTCTGCAGAAGTCATTGAGGACGGGCCACGAGGTGACGGTGATTTCGCGATGGACAGCGTCTCGCTGGCCAAGGGTGCGGAAGTGAAGAACAGTTTTTGCCTCGAGCTCGTCGGCTGACTTAATCTAAGCGTGACACTCCAACAACGCGTACCCCGCCGACAAAGACGTCTTACCGTGGTGTGGTTGGGCATATGCTGCGCCCGATGCGAATAACGCCCGGGGTCCAACGATAAAATTAACAAATACATATAAACTTAAGATACACAGTTTTTAGCTTCATAAAAAAATATACTCTATCATCCCTTTCCCCAAAAATGTTTGCATCCATTGAACTAACTATTGGTGTCCCTGCAAGTGCATTATACACAATATATATAAGTACATAATAGTTTTTTTTTACTGTAAGTATAATGTAGCTATATAGTATTTTGGTAAAATATATCAATCGCGTAAATTAAAATGACGAAATAGACTCAATGTGACTCAGCCACGAAACAAATAGAGATTACAGTTAAGTTGTCAGATATAATCAAATAATTTTAAAGTTGAATGAAATGTCTAAAAATCCATAGAGACCGATTACCCTAAGTATATTCACGATAACAAAAGAATATATGTAGCTGCCGAGGCGAAATCTCTCTATCCGTATTATTTAACAGAATAATATTTGTTAATTACAAACGTCTTGTACGTTCAAATAACTGTGATTAAATTTCATTGTTGTGTCCAAAGTATTCGACGTACACATATTATATAATACAGCTGGGTAGAATTCAGTTCATAACACCTATATAATGTAACTACTATTACAATATAAGCATTAACCAATTGTTCGGCCTTGCATGTAAATCATCTCTATAATATCGTATTTTTATTTGTTGCTGCGTTCCAAATATTTTTGACACGTCGAAGGGCACGTGATTTTTGCGTTAACTATTTAAACACTGTTTTTCATTTCAACACGTTAAAAATATAATACTATTTAATTCAAGTCTTGTGTACGCGACCGCCGAGCATTGATCGCATAAACATCGGAGATTTTAATATTTTATACAATTATACATACAAAATGTTTAATAGATTACAAATCCGTGATTATTAATTATATTTTAATAAATAATAATAACCAATATATTAAATAATATTAATATAGAAGAAATTATGTTATCGACTTATCGTGTAATGTGCTAATATATATTGTATATAGGTATACAAAAAAAGAAAAAAAAACTACTAGGTATTGTAGTTACAACAATAACTGCTTGAAGATATTATTTTACTAGTAGGTACCTACTCCATTAATGAAAATTCATTGTATACGTTAATTTTAAGTTTTATAATCTATACCTATAAATTACATTGACATTAAGAAGACTAATTTTGACACAGTTGATGATGTAAAAGTAATAATGGTATTATTATTATTATTATTATTTTTTTTTTACAGTTTAATTATTTTCATTATTATGAAACATTATTACGCTATTTATCACATACTAAATATTGCAATAACATTAATCAGTTAAATAGTTTATATATACAGTTATTGATCACCACCAAGCCTGAAGCCTATCGATATACCTATTTAATATTATCGAGTACCTAGTTAATTAACTTAATACTGTATAGTGTATGGTGAACAAATATTAAATTTAAATAGCAGTAAAATTCAAATACTTCATTAAAATAAGTCTAATGAATTTCATGAACACAATGTATTTGGAATATTCTAACATCCTCTTGTACCTGTTCATGGTGGCTGACTCCTATAACATTATAGAACGATTATAGAAGCTTTAGAGCTTTATTGTTCTTCGGTAGTTTTCATTTTAAAAATTTCTTAATCTTTAAAAGATTATAATTCAATAATGGTTGAGTTGTATTAATAGAGAAATTACTTCACAAACAGATAAGATAATGGTAGTCATTTTGGTAGTTTCGCATAAGTTAATATTGACAAACGCTCCTACTCTCATCTCCTGAATAAACTTTAGAATTCCACGTCACTCCATTAAATACAATTTCGTTTGCTGTTCCATTTAACATCACTAATAAATATAAAGTAGAAATCTCCCTATTCGCAGTATGATACGTCTGAAGAATGAAGAATCTAAGACTCATTTCAATTAAAAACTATTATTATTAGTATCAGTATATTACTTTCTTATTGTTATCAAAACTATCTGTTGCATTATTATAATTTAGTTAATCTGTTTTCGTTTATTTGTATTAATTCTTAACTGTGTTGTATTTAATTACTATATCTACTCTGTATACTGTCTTTCTATCATACTGTTCTACTGGGCATCTTGCCCGTTAAATAATTAAATAAGTAAATAATTTACAATACATATATACCTAAATCATAAATGACCTAATTCCTTATGTTATATATTAGTTTTTTAGATATAATAATTATATGATGGTAATTGAAATATTACATAAACAAAATATAGGATAATATTTTGGATTATATAACCTCACACTAAATATTTATATAATATATTATAAAAATTAAAATACATACTGAAAATACTTTAAATTCTAAATAAAAACATCTATTTTTAAATATCATAAGCCTCTCGGAGTTTTGATAAGAGAGAAATGTAATAATATTATATATTTCGTATCTTATTGTACTCACCCTTGGAGCCTTCGTTCCGCCTCCACAATTCTGCGATTCGCTATCACTTGGACAACGGTCAACGTGCACACTCTCCCTTGATCGTTAACAGCTTCGCAAGAGTAGCGACCCTCGTCCCCGTCCGACACGTCTGCGATCGTCAGCGTACATTTTCCCGCGTTCGTGCGCCGGACCGCGTGTCTTTCAGACGATAGTAACGGTTCGCCGTCTTTGAACCACGACACCCACGGCTCCGGAACACCTCGGACCTGTCATTTATGCATTTCAATTGTCGGTAAACATCATCCACGAAATCATAGATTTATATTATTATAACGATTCCATAAATTGAAATCATATTAGTCAATGTTTTTGTTTTTGTTTTTTTTTTTTTATTCTATGTACACACTTTAAAGTTTAAGGTCACGGGTACTTAATATTTTATTTAATGAAAACGAGATAATGTTAAAAAATATTCTTTCAGAAAATATTTTTTTAGTATTTTCTATTTAGATGTATTATATTTTATAAAATCAAAAAATAATTATTTCAAGCGTATTTGAAAAAATACAAATTAAATATTTGAATATTATGCTGATCGAGATGTAGGTATTTAAAGTTTTCAAAGCATAATAATAAATCATTAATAATTTGTATATATAACTTTGAAAAGTTGTTAGATGCTTTTATATATTAATATTATAATGAAATCTTTCGGTATTATTAATTGACGATGTAGAATAAAATGTTTGAAACTTAAATTTTACATTATATCTGAGTGTAACAACAGCAATGTACTTGATATAATTATTGTTTTAATTGATATTAATTGTCCAACATAATCATTGTTGAGTAGTATAAATGTATAATACGGTTAAATGATAGAATGACAATCGCAATTTTCCTTTAAGTCGTGCCAACCACGTTGATACGTTTCGGATGGCCAACATTAAAGTATTCCGTACCCCCTCCCTACAACGGTTTAGTGTTATTTAACTGTATAAAAATATTACCACCGCGGTGATAAAAATACAAAAAACGCGAATTCTTTCGGTGGCAATAATAATACGCCTAGGTACAAGAGAACGCAGTACATTATGATAGCATTTATTTATTATTTAATATATTATACAACTGTACAAGTTAAAGCATAAATAAAAGCCTAATGATTATTGGCGTTCGGGAAAATCTTGAGTAAGACGTATAGGTATATCGTATACACGTGATTATCAGAACCGAAAGTCAAATTTCTTTTGAAACTATTCGTTATGGTTATCGTTATCGTATATCGTTATCGTCCCGCGCGTACAATGATAAAAAAATTGGTATTTACTAAGACAATATATTTACGAACATGATGATTGATGGGTCGTATTTTCTATTTATTGTTTATTTAATCTCATAAAAACAACGGAAATTTGTAATTCTTACGTGACACTGTAAAGTTGCGCTATGCCGCAGTAAAACCCTGGTTTGCCCGGGCAATGGTTGACAAAATTCTGGTAAACACTTCGGCTCGAATACGTCCACGTATTCCTTAGCAGCAACTGGCTGACTCCATCCGAATCTGTTGCGAGCTGCCACTCGAAATTGGTACCGGTAACCTGGTTTCAGGTTGTACACGTCAATGGTATTGGTAGGAGTCATACCAACCTGCACGGTACATATAACGGGGAGATATTATATAAAAACCTGAACGTAAATAAAGGCGTAAGAGGCTATAATATTATAGCGTTATAGGTGCACTAAGATTTTATATTTTTATCAATTCCGCTGGTTAAATACCTATCAATTCGTTGGATTTATTTCTATAATTTATGTTGATTATAACGGCTATTCTATTTACATATTACATAGGTACTAGGTAGTACAACGACAAATAAGAAAATATTAAATAATAACTACTTCTACAATTCTACAACTTCTCATGCAGGTATAGTCATATACTAACAGGAGTTACAGAATTAAATTAAATTATAATTTTTTTAAATAGTGACTTAGTTGCTAGTTTAATAATATAAGTACATTTATGTAATATATAATATGTATAACTATGTATATTAAATTTAAATAATAAATTGTCAAAAGTTGTTGATATAAATGTTTTCCATTGTATACATTTTGGTTTTAATAATTCAATACATAACCTCTTCTCATGAATCATGTTATAAGTTATTGTAATTCATAAATTAGTTTGGGTTTATGAAAATGGTGAGTTAAGTTTTGAATTAAATGCAACTCTTAGTTGTTCATTTCGATTAGGTATATTATTAAAGACAATTCACATATTTGAAATTAAATTTAGATGTATATGACATATCCTATGTGATTATCATATAAATAATAACAGTATCTATGTAGCCATATCATATCAACTTAAAAAAAAAGTAATAAAAAGTCAGTGGATTCAACATGACACATAATAATTTATATAAAAGTTCAGAACGTCGTACCTGCCGCCAGCATTCTTCGTCCGCTGATCGCGCCTCTACCCTATACACAAGCACTGTTTCCGGTTTTTCCGGTCTGTCCCACTGCAAAGATATCCGGTTTTTGGTCCGGTCCGTCACCACCGGTTCACTGCGCACAGGGCCCGGGACTTCTGGAAAATGGACAAAGATCGCAAAAATTAAGTTAATATTAAAGTAAGAAAACATATTTTTTTTTCATTTAATTAAACTTTGTTTTAAAATTAGTTTCGATAATTAATTTAGAATTCGGAAAACCACGGCCTATATTAAATTCCCATTAAACGCCATACTAAACTCGTCCAGCTAAAATGCGATAGTAACAATTTATTATCATTGAATTATAACACTATTATGTATAAGTATAATACGTATAGTATTTAGATAGGTATCACATATACTTTGGTGTTCGCATAAGTACAACAGAAAGTCCGCGGTAGTGCGGGTCGTGGTCCCGCGTCTTCGCGTCCATCGGTCACGCAAAAGTTGTATGTTGCTCTCGGTACCGACATCGGAATACACCATTTCCTTCAGTTCGCTGCAACTGTTTGAGCGTTACTAGTTTGTTTACAGGTATATGACGTACACGCACACCGCTAAATAACCACCGATAATTATTATTATTGTATTTCGGTGCGTGCGTGCGTGCGCCCAAGTTTATATTTTGTCTGAGGAAACGGAACTCGCGAGTGGAAATGCGCGCGTAACCCGTTGACACCGTACACTGCGGTTGTTAAAAATAGCGGTGGACTGCGGCGTTATGGTCCTCGACAAACGACCGAAATAAACGCTGCTCGCCTTCGCGAGTTGTCGCCGTCATATTTTGCTGTTTTACCACCACGAAAATTTCTCAGATTTGTTGCGACGTCTGTACATATTATTATAATGCTCACCGTTGTTTGCGCAGCCTCCTCTTCCTCCTCTACCGTCTATCGGCCTCAACCACTGGCCGATCGAATTTCTGATTTGCGGTGGTGTCAATGATCTCGCACGTTTCCTCACCTATGCAATATAAACAATATAACAATATGTTATATTATAACAGACGTGATATTTGAATACATATTCTTCATCATAAATCATTTAAATCTCTGTCCCCGTTTGGGATTTACTATTTCAGCTAACGAGTTACTGTTATATAAAAATATATAGGTATGCTAGATGCACATAGATGTTAACATTATTGAAGCCAACAAATATGGCCGCTTACACTCGTCATTCAAAAGACGAATACATTGCATACTTAAAATATTTAAATTATTCGTATTCCTACCTATAACAGAATTTCACAAAAAAAAGTTAAAATACAAAGTTATAAAATGTGTCCACATATATATATATAATAATATTGCAGCTTATCTGTAAGTAACATTATCTATGATAATCTACGTTTTACGTATATACGAATTAAGGTTGATTTGGCAGGAGTAAGTTTTTTTGACTATCCCTTACTTCGTAAATCTAGCTTAGATTTGAATATAAGAAATATCGCGGTCATTCTGTGACACCCTTCTTCCCCCCTTGACAATATTTAAGTATTTATATATCAGTGATAATTTATTAATTGTGTTTAGTAGAATATTTATGGAATAAGTTCTAATAATAATGTTTAACAATAATATAATAATATATCGAACATAGATACAAAACACAAACATACAATTTATTGTACGTAGATTCTCAATCGACAAATTTAATGTCTACAGTTGCGTAATAACTATACTCTTTACATCAATATTTTTATGAACAATTTAGAATAGGGGTAGGTTATCTAAAATTTGTTTATACATCTGTCGTTTCATTTTCTTATCAGTTATCAATAATTTTTATTTATGACACAAACACGGAAGTGTGATCATATTGGTCAATTTTTTATTTTTATTTATTTATTTTTTTTTTGAAAAAATCGCCAGATAATATTATATTATAATACCTATTATCATATACGAGCGAATACAATATTGTGTAATTCCAAAATTGTGGAATACAACGATATACATACCGACTTAAGTCAAGAAATAGTTTTATGAAAAAGACAAAATGCATCACGAGAACCCTCCAAAAAAAAAAGAATCGCGAATCATCAGAGTAAAAAATTTGGGCTACTTAGAAGCATCATCAGCGCTGTGTGAGTGTGGTGATGAATAAACAAAGGACCTTTTACTGAAATGTAGCAAAAGTCCAATCATATGTAATGCCAAAGACCTTATAATGACAATTTAGATTACTAAGACTGAAATTATAAAAGCAACTAGGAGTTATTAATACATATTTATACATATTTTAAATATATTTTGTATGTTATAATAACTGTCCTACTGCCTAACACGAGATAATAATAATAATCATAATACTATTATACTACGTACCTATTTGCAAGATAAATTCATTTATTTCTAAAAAAAGATTTAAATTCCTATAATAATTAATGACTAATGCAGCATATATTAGTATAGTGATTAGAATATAAATATAATAATTAATAATGTATGAAGGTTACGCCGTTACAAATTAATACCTACATACAGCCATATATAGATATAAGAAATCAGAATTTTTCAATTGTTCGAATCTATCGTAACGACAATCGATCTTCATAAAACATATGCATACTATTTATTAATGTATTTAAATTTAGCAGTCATCCTATTGTATAACATTCAGGATAAAAAAAGTTCTAAAAAATAGATATACAGATTATTAAAATGAAAAATTGAACTTTGTATGGCAATAGTCTGAAAAACAAATATTAACTGAATTAAAATAGTTAAACACTAATTTAAAAATAAACAAAATCGATTTTTTTAATATCGGAACTATTGGAATCAAAATACGTACTTTGTATTTAAAAATATAGGGCCAAATTAGAAATTTAGCTTTACGTATTTATTAGGACGCATACGTTTGTACTGTTTTTAGCTGATTGTTTTTATAGAAATATATATTTCAGAATATTATTAGGTACAGTCTATGAGGTAGAGTCTTAACAATTTTAACTTAGTAAATAACAAATTTATAAATATTAAGTTTTAGCCTTTTAGGTTTTTATATAAATTGTAAATATAAAAAGATCAACTAATATTTTCCTTAATTATTATTATTTACTATCATTTACTCCTTTTTAAGTCGAACTCTTAACACAAACCATTATTATCTGTTCCGTCTAATTTTGTACGATATAATCATATAAAGTTAAAACAATAATTGTATGGAATTTTGAGCAAATTATCATAGTTTGATATTGTTGTTTTTTATTGTGTACACATCAGTATTCTCATTGAAAATTATATTATACAATCTTCATATCTTATAAACAGACTACGTAGAAACAGATTTAATAAAATTACTCCTGGTTTGTTTATCATCGCATATTACCAAATACGTATTATTTCTCGTTAATCGTTATATATATATATATATCTACCTATATAAAAGTCATACCATAATTTCTGAAAATTTTAATATGTAGAATTATTTTGAAATGTAGGTAATTATTTACGTTATCGATACGATTCAACGTAAATTATTATTTATATAATAAGATTACCTATACCAATTTCTGTGCGTCAATAAGATCGTAGTGAAAATCATTATGCTACCTTTTCAACGATATTACGTCACATATTATACTAGGAACGATACGAAAGAAAATAAACACTGTGTAGTTATTGAACGTTGATTACTACAAAACAAATATAAAAAATTTCTGTACTTACGACACCAAAACATTTTATTTAGTAACATCATATTATTATTATTATTATTATTATTATTATTATTATTGAACAGTCGTTAAAAAAGCGCAGTTTATTAAACGTCATATGCATTATTATTGTTATTGTTTAATTTAGTTGCTTAGATAATATTACATTTTAGATTTGTTGACTTAAATAAAGTTATAATTGTATTGTTAATATTTTTATTTCTCTCTAAATAGTTACGTAGACAGGCTTAATGTCAGTAAACAAAATGTGAAAAATGCATAAATATTATATATAACATTTAAGCATCACGCGTAAATATATTATTATTATATGTAAACTCAAAAAACTATTTATGGCTCAAAATCATCTAAAACAATTATATTTATTCAACACATTGATTATTAACAACGCGATTTTGGTTTCCAGAGTCAGAGTTTATTAATTTAGAACCTAAATAGTAAATACATAAGTAAACTTATGCCAGGCCATAATCAGTTCCTTAAACTAAATTTTTGTTCTTATAATTTGTTCAAATAACAGGTCCGAGGTCTTTAAAAGTGCAGTAATTAAAAATGATAACTAGTATAAATTTTAGACATAGAATAATATAATATGATTTATTATTATGACATTTATGTAATAGCTATGGATTTAATTGCAATTAATATTATATTTTTATGTAAATAAAAATGTGTAATTCTTATAAAAATTATACTGTAAAAGCCAATAAGTATAACAGAGCTTTTTGTATTAATATTCAACAAAAATTATTATGAATAAAATATTTTTCAATAATGCCATCAAACACTCGTCGACTCCTATGTAGTGTCGAACAATAATCATGTACGTTCACGTCGACTGGCTGCGATATATCATTTAAGAATAATAATTATAATCACACTGTCAACAGATTTTAATAGCTTAAACGACGATAAAATGAATAATTTAATAGTGTAAAACGTGCTCCCTTATAAGCGCGAAACTCAAATGTATATAATAATGATTTTAAAGGTTACCTATTCAATATACATCTATTCTGTTGTCGTTATTGATTGTGCACATCATAATTAACATAAAAAAAACATTACGATTACGTATTGTTTTATTCATAGGAAAAAAAATGTATTGGTAAAGTAGTAATATAATTTATGTAACGATAAAAAATAAAATACTCTTCATATAGTAATTTATTAAAATTTTAAATAATAGCGACAATACACGCGGTCACATACAAAGCGATCCGCTCAATGTATTTTACTATGTAGCTACAGTATAGATACCTACGTCATATTGTGATCTACATATATATATATAGCTGTGCTTTGGCCGTTTTGATCTGATTGAATGGTTTCTGAAAAACACGATTCCGCACTCCAACAGAACCTGTTATTCGGACAAATTCGGTAGATTATAAACTATAGAGCTTTCGGAACGAGGAAAGGAAATCGTGACGTAACTATATTCTTGCACGTAGATCTCGGGTTGTCGTTCGACGATCGAGCTCCAATGCGATGGTATTGTATTAATATAGATTATTATGTACAGCGCTTGTAAGACAAACCATTTCGGCTCATGTACATAATATTATTTATATTATTACCTCAATAATAATATCATGTAACATTAAGTCACGATTAAATGGAATATTTGTTTTTGGTTAATTTTTATTAGTGAAGAAAAAAAAAAAGAAAAACTCCGCTTTGGTTGGCTATATTACAACTGGTGTATATTATGATAATAATAATATATTACATATTATATTATTCGAACGGCAGGCTACAACAATTATTCATATATTTAAAATATCAAACGGATCGAAAGAGAGAGAGAGAGATAGTGATTTTTTGATACCGTGAAAAAACAACATATTATAGTTTATAATAACAATATATTATAAGTTATAATTTATAACATATTATCACGACACTTCCCTACCGGGACCTGTTCGGCGAGGCCCAGCTGCTGATACGATCACTTACCCCGACGGTGACAAACGCCCTATCAGACCCATACACGTTTTTAGCGATAATAAAATACGTTCCGGCGTCCGACGGTTGCGCCTTTTTGATCGACAGCATTACGTAGTCGTTGACCGTTTCCTTTGACGATCGATCGAAGAATGTCACGTCTCTCGATCCTCTCATCCATATGACTAGAACGAAACGTTAAACACATTTATAACACGTTTACATTATGTTAAGCATATAAATATCACTATATCTGTACATGCATTTATGTGCATAAATGAATGATTTACTTTTTATTTGTGTTTTATATAAACTCAAAATTTTTACTGGACCGTTTTCAATTTAAGTTATGTCGTTAGATTCATCGACACCCAGAGAGAGAAATTACATTATTATATTCTAGTATTTATATATAGTGCAGTAACTAAGATTTACGCCAGGCGCGGATCTGAGGGGGAGCTAAGGGGATTTAGACCCTCCCTTCGGCCGTATTTTAAGTTATATAAAATGAAATTACTTTAAAAAATATTTATAAAAAATTCTTTATTTATCATTTTTGATAATAAGCCCCCCCATTTGTGATTTCTAGATCCGCGCCTGATTTACGATAAGTTTAGTGGATATAAAAATTGAGAAATTATTATGCTTATATAGTTTAGGTTATGTGATCTATTTTAACGATTGACTGATTGTTCTGAATTGTTATAATCAACGATTGGTGTTAACACTATAATAATTAATAGGTAGGTAATAAAAGTAGGTATATAAATTACTAAAGATAAATACCTAAATTTGTTTAATGTTTCTTTTATAAATGTCAACTATCGTGCAATAAAATAATATTTCAATATATTATATTCTTCTCAGAATTCATCTTTCACTTAAATTTCTGGCCACATTGATTTTGTTTGTCACAGTTTTTTGAAGCATAGTATACTATATGTCTGGCATATTTTTTTGTTTATGATTTAATTATTTTCATTATTTTAATAGTATTTTTTCTCATATACCTACCTAATTAATATTTGTGTTACTCTCCAATACATTCACTCGCTTATTTCATTAAATAAATTAATAAACAATGATTTTCTAAATTTAAACATTATATAAAATATTAGGTATATTGTTATTTTTAATAATAATAATAATAATAAAAAATATTTATTTATCTATTTCGATAAATCGATATTTTCATCAGTGTTGTTAAAATTTCGTTTCTAAATCACACAACAATGTATACCTATTATATGATAGGTAAATTATTATTATTAACTATAACGATATGGTTGACATGGGTGCCCTCTTCGAGTCCACGCCCTTATTATAGGTACCTTTTGGTTTTGGTTCACCAGCCACCCGGAGGGTGACAGTAATGTCCTCGCCGATGGCGACGTTAAGTCGATCATTAGGTCTTGACACGATAATGGCAGGCTTCACACCCCTGCGGTCTGTGTAATCCTGTGGCGATACCACCCTAACTGCCTTTTCCGCGTCCGCCACCCCATAAAGGTTGCACGCGCGGCATACGTAAGTTCCGCCATCCCGAGCCGTGCTGTCCATTATCAGCAACGTGTACAGCCCACCTTCGTCCAGGTAAACGTACTTGCCTGATAAACGTGGTAGTGGCCTAGATTCTCGCATCCATGTCACATTCGGCACCGGAGAACCTGCAACATGAATCGTTTACACCTATAATATGGTATTATAATAAAAAAATATAACCTAACCCAGTGTTTCCCAAAATTTTTGCGATGGCGACCTATAAATTTAATAATTATTGGGTCCGTGACCCCAAACTAAAAAAAAAAGTATGCCATAAACAAATAATATTTTTACGATAATCAATTTTATCATTGAGTTATTATAAAATGTAATAAATAATAATAATAATAATAATAAATAAATAAAATAAATTATAAAAAAAAATACAAAAAAATTAGTGAAGTTGTAAATAAATTTTAATCGTAACCGCGAGTAAAGGAAAACGCTAACCTAATCTAACCTCCTTGTTCTGATTTTACAATTTTTTCTTCAATTAATTTGTGTGAATAACTTTTTTTTTATGCTAAAAATTATTTTAGCGAACTTATATAATATACATTAAAAGAACTACCTAAGATAAATAAAATTAGCTTGTGAATTTGATTATTACAATGATTTATTTTTTGTAAATAAAGAGAAGTAAAGTATAAGAAAAAAAGATGTTTAATAAATATTTTGAAATAATTTAAACAGCTTAAATACGTACTTAATATTAATATAATTAACTGTATTCAATTTCAAAGAAGTTGGTATACATGAAATACTACTTATACTGACCTTGTACCCGGACCTGGAGAGCAATCGTACCACCACACGTCGCCACATCGTCGGCGATTATGCTAGATACGAACTTCGGGTATTCAGGGCGCCTACTAATCAAATCACTTCCAAACCTCCGGTTACCAAAATCGAACTTGGCGTTTGAAGGTAACCGGAAATCATGACTGGTCCTAGAGTAAACCCCACGACTGTATTCGATATTGTCTACCGACAGAGAAGGCTGTATTAGGGGTTTCCTAAACACCGATGGTGACGTATACACAGTCAGGAACCCAGTGGTGGATATCCGGTCACGGCTGTTAGCAGCCACACACGTATACTCGCCAGAATCGCCACTCTGAGCGTTGTCGATGATCAGTTGTGCCAAACCACCGTCATATTTTGTCTGATACCTGCAATACAAGAAATGTCAACGAATGGTGTATAATGTTATAATTATTATTTTTGTCGTTTACGGGTATAGCCGACATAGGTACTATTTGAATAATGTATAAAATGGATTTTAAATGACAATATAATTTGTAGTATATAATATAATATATATTTGTTTAATATTTTTATCTATGAGCTTCAATAGTTACTATTAATTTATTTATAATTTTAAGAATTTTTAAAGAGTAAGAAAGTTTTTATGGATGTTATTCTAAATTTTTAATTGTATTCATCCCATCGTGGTCTTGTCCCGTACTCACCTCGCAGAAGAGTTATATGTAAAACTGTTGAGTTTCTGACCATCTCGATACCACTGAATACGAGGTTCTGGATATCCGATGACACTGCACCAGAACTTGACTCGAGCACCGGATGACACTGTTTGATCTATCATTCTAACGCAGAAATATAGATCTTTAAACGCCTCCTACAACGGGACATAAATAAGAAAAATAAGGGAAAATACATTTGAGTGAAATCATTTTTAAAAATATAATTATCGTTTCGTGTGGTCATTACCTTTGTTTGGCATAGATCCTCAGTAGCGCCGTATGTAGAGGACCTACTATTAGACAATCTCCAACTTGAATAATAATCTCCGTCCCGCACTGCTGAATCATGCAGGAAACTGTCAGAGCCCCTTCGTCTTCGAGTGGTCACGCCGTAACTTGAGTAGGGCCAACCGGAAATCTTCTCTTCTTCCAGAAGCCTTGAGCTAAGAGGAATGGATGTTTCCGAAAGGCACCGGTATGCCTCTACACCAGTGGGCCAAAGATTTCGGGCAGAAATCCTCGACTCTGATGGATAAGGACTCATAGATCGGCTACTGCTTCTGCTGCTGCGACTACTGCTGCTACCACCATATAGTTCTCTGTCTGATGAACCCGCATATCTTGTCGATGTCGCGTACTTAGATCTCGCTGTTAGACATGTTCTGTATGGTGGACCATCTGGTGTAAGAGATCTACATGAAGTCAGATGGTCAGGCGTTAGAGATCTGTACGTAGACAATGGATCCGGCGTTACAGATCTATACGCCAAAGTATTCGGGCGTAACTTATGTGCGTCTGTCACATCCAGTAGATGACGATTTATCGGACGTTTGCTTAAACTCGGGACTTCTGATACACTAATTTCATTAAGTTCTGTCAACCCTGACGATCTTAACTCTCTTTTGTTTGTTGTAAAGCAATTTTTCGCTACGCGGTGTCTTTCCTCGTCAATTGAGACGTCGACGAAGGAACGTGTCTCATCTGTCAGTTTTCTGTTCATTCCCTTCCAAGTAGTATCTTTCCGGAAAATTTCAGATTGACAGCAATCGGTGGACTTGTAGTTGTTAGTAGATAATTCTTGAAACGCAATTGGTGTAACTTCTTTATGTTCCGGTGTTTGTATAGATTCTTTTAGAAACTTTGATTCAACGCTCTTGTCTTCCAGTTGTTCTAACTCTATGATACTATCGTTTCCGTCTCGAGATTGAATTGTAATATGCTCTGTTATGTTTTTTGTTTTATCTGGTGAAGTTGATTTTTTACCATTTAATTGTGGACTTCGTTTATTTCTTTTACTTTCCTGTTTTGTGCTATCAATTTCTACACAATTTTCTGTTAGTTTTATTTCATCGTCTTTACCAATGTCGTCATTATTCTGATGTTTAATTGGAGTATTATTTGAAACGTCTTTTTCAATTTTTTTCGTCGTATTTGTATTATTACCAACAGCTGTTTTTGATTTAAATATAGTTCCAACTTGTTCAGTATGTTTATTATCCTCTGATATTTGAATATTGTTGTCTTCCGTAGTTAGGTTAGTTCCATCCATAATTTTTGCGTCAATTTCATTTTCAATAACATTAATATTATAATTTGAGGTACCTGCAGAAGTTAACTTTTTGATTTCAGGCTCTGGACTTATTTTGTTTTTCTTATCTTTTCCATATTCCAATAATTTCTTGTCGTCTGCATCGATTTCATTATTTTTCTGCTTTTTATTATTAGCAGAAATGTCTTTTTCGATCATTTCTACCTTGTTCTTATTATTTTCTGAAGACATTTTTGGTTCAAATTCACCTAGTTCTAAATTTTCAGTGTCATTATAATGCTCTGAAAGTTTTTTATTTTTTTCTATTAAACTGTAATTGCTAATTTTTGTTGCTTCAGCTGTTTTGTCATTAATGCTTAAACTATTTTTTGTGCCTTCTGGTGAAGGTGACTTTTTATCTTCCGATTGTAGATTTGATTTCTTTTTTTGACTTCCACGTTTGGTCTTTTCCAATTCTATTTCATTTTCATTCAATTTTTCATCATTGTTATCTACTTCATTATTTTTTTTACTTTTATTTTTATCATTAGTCGAAACATCTTTTTCAATTACTTCTTCTGTACTTCTATCATTGTCTGAAACAATTTCTGGTTCTAATTTACCGAGTTTAATTTCTGCATTCTGAATATCATTATTTTCATCAGATTGATTTTTATTTTTTTCTTCAATACTTATATCGATCTTTTTTGATTTATCAATTCCTTTTTCACTAACACTTGTAGTAAT